>APFE031348659.1:144867-178452 GCA_000404065.3 Pinus taeda
TATACACACACACAATAAACGTATTTAACAAAATTTGTTTTTTATTTAAAAGAAAAAACAATTTTATCGGCTATCACCCCCACAAGTAGTGCGGTGGTGGTTATCTGATTCTCGGAATCAGATAGCCACCACTCAGTGGCCTGTGGGGACGGCTGAGCGATGGCTATCCGATTCTAAGAATCAGATAACCACCACCCGACCAACCCCACAAGCGGTTGAGTGGTGGTTATCTAATTCCGATAATCGGATAGCCACCTTCCAACTGCCCGTGGGGGTGGTTGGGAACAAGACAAATGTTTCTTTATTGTAGATAACTAAAACAAAGCAAGGAAGGATATCACCTGAATCTTCCTCTTGATGGCTCCAAGCAGAACTGTCCTCCAGGTCCGTCCAATCCCAAGTCTTCAAAAGGCTCCTTCTATGACTCACACAAGGATATCTCAACTAGTGAAATAACATCAAAACTCAAGAAAACAAGGATTTCCTGTAGTGGAGGAAGTGTTGGAAGCATAGGGATCTCCAGACTTGATTAGGGATAATCTCAGCAGAGTAATTCTCTCTCTTCTCTCTTCCCTAAGGCCTTCCCATTGAAGCCTATTTATACTTCTCTCGAAGTACTTTTTTAGTTGGGAATTAGTTGGGAATAGTTGGGGCCACAGGCACTAATAGGTAATCAACAAGTAAAACCCATGATCTCTGCCCGAAATTAAGGAGATTTAATTTTTTTAAGTGTTTTAAGACATATACGCGGGTTGGGTATACACTGACCCGCGCACACACACATTTATCTTAGGGCAATGTTGCATACAAGAATAAAACATTGTTTTTTAAGAATTTGGACCAATTCTGGAAGGAGGGAGACTTTCTCATGGGTTACTATTTACGAAAGTATGCCAACCATTTTATAACTCCTTCCAACAATTTCATAGTTGGCATTCTAAATTTTATGATAGAATTGAAGTTTGTTTGGAGGAATCTCACTTATCTATGTTTCCCATGAGAAATAATAGTATTTTCTTTCACCTGTTAGATATATATTTAATTGTTTCATTTTTGTTTTAATTCTATCCTATTACTACAATCCCTATTGGTGTTTGTTATTGAACATGTGATTGTAGGTTTCCTATTAAATGGATGGACACATTGGCATTATGATTTCACCTAGTTAATTTTTATCCAGTATGAGATAACAGTGTGGTGGATTACATTAGTTAATTTCCTTTATTGGCTATTATTGTATGCCTTAATTTTGTTTCTATTATTTTGATTTTCCTTTATTATATTACTTAGTGTAGTCCAAGTGCGCTAATTTCCAATCATAGTTCTCTTTGTTATTTATTATTTTTAATAAAAGTAATTTGTCAGTTAAACAATAAAGGAATTTAATAGATGAAAGAGAAATAAGATAAAATTTATAATGGTAAATGATTTCCTTGATTTGTTTCTTTGGAAAAATTAATTTGATAAAACATAAGAATTTAATTTCTTATTCCTTGAAATGTTTTACTCCTTCTATCTAAATATGTTTGATGACCATATTCCATACAATGGCTATCATAATTTTTATTTTAACATTACCTTATGATAAATTTATCATTTTTGTAATGCATTGAAACAAAGGCTCTTGAAAATGAGAGAAAGGAAGATATTTCTCTCATTTTCTATGAAAATAAGAGAGAGGAAGATATTTCTATGAATATTTATTGGATTCACAATTATACTAAGAGTGAGGTGGGGGTCTAAATTAGTATAATACAATTTTTAATTACGGAAGACATTCAAACGAAATTAAACATCAATATCATATGTACAACATAATACATAGGATTTCTCTAGAAACCTTTGAAGAAGAGAACCGCAACACTTATTTTAAGCAAGTGATCTTTGTAGGCACTGAATGCACTAGAGACACCAACCCCCCAAAGCTTGAAAAGCACCAGCTAGCAAGCTATTCCAATTGAATCCATTGATTTATAGGTAGCAACCTAAAATAGATACAAA
This sequence comes from Pinus taeda, assembly GCA_000404065.3. NCBI lineage: Eukaryota > Viridiplantae > Streptophyta > Pinopsida > Pinales > Pinaceae > Pinus > Pinus taeda. The sequence goes on from APFE031348659.1 coordinate 146,869, forward strand.
TCCCTTCTAATCATTCATTTACAATATTTTTATCTCTTTTCTAATAAAATCTTCAGAAATTATTTGCAATCACCTTAATCCTATATGATCTCTAATATTATCCAATTTACTCAATTTATATACAATTCTCAGCAAACAAATCAATAATATAAGATATTTAATATTCTCTAATTCACTCATCTTCTCAAGTTGTAGACTATATTCTCTAACTCTTATTAGTCATAGCTCATATCAACATCAATTCATCTCTCTTTAAATAGGTGTTATAATCAATCCATTCTTCAAGATATCCACTTTTAAAAAATATTTCAAATATATATATAGGAACTTCCATCACCTTATTTTATAACCTATATAGTTCTTTCTCATTTCTTAACTCCCTTTATTCTAACCTTACTATAGGTTTTGTGCATATATTCTTCCAAACCAATTCATGTGCCCATATAGGTTTTGTGCATATATTCTTCCAAACCAATTCATGTGCCCATATACCAAGTTCTGAGCCTTTATACCTACACGCATTGCATAGTTCACAATATTTATCTTTTATATTTCATAGCTCCATTCAATCCAAACTTTTGAAATATGGTTGCTATGAACCTTAAATACTCTCATACATGTGACCCGGTCCTTTTTCATACTAGGATATCAAATGCCAAGTGGAGGAGGTTGAAACTTAAAACTCCACACTAGTATTCACTTTAGCTCATATATTGATCATGGCAACTTGGAGTCACAAAATACAAAAAGTTTATAAATCTATCTCTAAACCATGTGCAACACACCATAAGCTCAAATGGAAAGTCTAGGTGCTTTTCATATTGCAAACTTGGAAACACCAAAAAAGCTTTAACACTGAAAGAGTTTGCAAAACATGATCCCCTTGAAGTACATATGCTAGGAAATATCCTTGTTTGTTGACATCAATATTCCTAGAGGTTGATATATCCCAGGAATTAAATATAAAGATATTGGCCATTTTCATCAAGTTTGCACCAAAAAACCTTCGAGGTGTTGATATGTAAAGGGATCTAGGAACTTGGTGTTATAACAACATTATGACCATGCACAAAGATGAATAACTTTCCAAGGGTTGTGCTATAATGTAGTATACGAAGAATAAAACTTTGTACTATTTATGAAATCATTGATATGAAAGTATGTCAAGGGCCCTTAAGACCTTAGGCATTGAACTTTAGAATGATGCAACCAGGAGATTGACTATGGCCAACCTCCCATATTAGATATCAAGAAATTCATTGAGTGGACACATATATAAAATAGTGACATGTCAATATCCTATAGGGAACTTAGCTCTTAGGTGCAAAATCTTAGCATTGTATGATGAGGAGATGTGAGCAAAGGTCATTATATTAGATCTCAAGATACTCGAAATCCCATTAACTCTACATTGTAAAAATGTTGATATGCCAAGGGTCCTATGCACAAATAAACACTTGATCATTAATTATATGTCCATTAGTAGATGGCGGAGGACCAAAAGTCAATGTATTTGTGAGATTTTTTATATATAGATTTTTTTTTTCCAAAATGTGAGGTTTTAGCCCCATAAGAAATTTGAGGTTTAGGCCCCTTTCTATCTTCCATGGTTTATTTTTGTGAAATTTTATATTTTGTCCAAATTTGAGGCCTAACCCCTTTGTTGGCATTGATGTATGTTGAAAGATTGGAGATGTCTTGACCAGTTGTCATTGATGTCAACCTCATTGCTTGGGTTGTAAGATCATTCGTTATGCATGTGCATGTGTGACTGTAGGTGGTGTGTATGGATGATGTTTATATGGTCCTTGGAATGTATACTAGCTTGGACAAGCTTAGAGATTATCCTTGGCATGTGCATGTCTACTAGATGGAGCTTTAGATGGAGAAGTGCTTATTTTTGTTGAGTTGGATGATGCTATGTTAAGGCCTTCTCATGATGATGATGATATGGTGGTATCTTATATTAGCTTGGAGGATGGATGATGGTGTGTTGCACTAGCTTGGAGGCCTTCCCTTGATGATGATCTTCATGATCATGTGTTGCACTAGATTGGAGGCCTTTCCATGATGATGGCCTTCATGTTCATGTTGTTGCATACATGTATTGGTGGCTACCAAAAATCTTAGAGTTGAGGAACCTTGATGATTAGGTCTCCTTGGTCTCCATGTTCCTACTTAGGTCTCCTATGATTATGTTGTTATACCTTAGGATTGAAGAGGATCTACATGTGGTAATAGATACTTCATATGGTTGTGAAAATGTTGAAGGATCTCCGACAGGTGTTGGAGTTGCATACTAATGGTAGGGATGTTGTAGATATGTTTTATAGCCTAATTACTTAGTATGGTGTTTGGTTGACATCCTAGTAAACCTAGTTTGACTTGGGATGATGATGGATTTGCTGCAGTGACTTTGTGAAGTGTTACAGGGGTGTCAAAGACCTCCAGAGGTCCTACAGAGGTTGGTCAAGCTCTAGAAGAATTTGAGGCAAGATCTAAGCCAAGGAAGCATTATTTTGAGTCCCCTTGTCCCAATTCGCAATGCATGATGGATCAAGGGAGCATTTTTGGGCTCCAGTCACTTGCAGGTTAGGATCAAGGGAGAAATTATAGCTTCAATCACTCAGAGGTTAGTGCTAAGGCAGTGACTTAGGTTTTTCACGAGTTTTTTATCTACATTCCTCACATTGCTCAACTAATTTTGGTGTTTTAGCGATGTTATTCATCACAAATTTTGGAATATGGTTGGAAAATGTTTGTGGGCCCTCTAGAAGTTGATCAAGATTCAAGATATAAAAGGGCTAGTGGGATTAGTGATTGATTTGATCAAGAAGCCTTCCTCAACCAAATCTAAATCACGTGAAAAAAATTGTTGAGTCTTCCAAAACTAGTTGCATTTACTAAGTTAATCATCTCAAAAAATGTTAAATAGAAGAAGGTTTTCAATTCATTTAGTTGGTTTTTGTGAGAGTGTGATAGTATGTTATTGTGGGAGCATTGTGAGTGATTAGAATATGCAAAATTTTCTCACATAGTTTATGTAGAGGTATATCAGATATTTGTGAGCAGAAATTAGAGACATAATTAGGAAGAAGACTCCAAATTTGTGCATTGGTTGTGGCATAAATTTGGAAACTTTGAGATGTGTTTGTGAGCAATGGTTTGTTGTGTGAGATAGTGAATAAATTCCCTTTCCTGGGTCATATTTATGATTCATTATTTGTGAGCATAATGCTTGTTGGCTTAATGGGTCCTAACCTAGATTCAGAGTTAGTTGCACCAAACAAATCCCTACACTACTGGCCCTTTCAGCATCAATCCGTGTAGCGAGGACTAAAGTCTAACCTGAAGCAGTATGGGGGGATGCTCGAACCATGTTTTTGCATCCAGAGATCAATGTGTTGTCTTTTTATGACCTTGATTTGACTTCGCGCAGATCTCTAAGCCCTTAAGGATTAACACTGTAATTTCCATTAATCGGCCTCTAGACCTATGTGAACGTCTATGATTGGCTTCTATGGACCTTTAGCAACTAGATTATCTACTTATGTATGTCATAGACTAATCTTAGATTGGAATCCACACATACTTGCTTTAGTGCGTAATAAAATTGACATAAGGCATTATATTCTTCGTGTAATCACTTAACACTAATTGAATTCAATTAATAAGACGAATCCAGTAAATTCACACATAAATACATCATTATTTCATAAAGACATCATTCATTACAACATATATCACAATCATAAATAATAGAAGTATAGAGATAAAACATAGGAATTTCTGCAACAACCTTCTTTATTAATCTTCAATATAAATTTATAGACTCAATACATCCCTGCGCACTCAGCTGTACGGCTTCGTGCACTCATTTGCAGAGCCTTTCCTCCCTCTAAGACTTTCTTTCTTGCGCTAACTCTCTAGAATCCTTCCATTGTACACATAGACAAAAGACTTAGATCTCCCTTAGACTCTCTAAGGCACACCTATTTATACAATCCCATGGTCCGCAAACCATGGATAGATCTTCCAAAAATAACTCAAGTTTACATAAATGAGGGTAAAAATAATTTTTTACTCTTAACTAGCTACGCACTCTGCGTCCACAATTTTCAAAGACTTTACATCTTTTTACGTTAAAACTTGGGCTTTTACCCCAATATTGACCCAAGGGACCCCATCTCAATAGGCCCACAACACAAATGTAATGATTCGCCCTCAAGTGACTCTAAGGGTGTGGTGATATTGCTCTGAAGATCCCCCAGTGCCACCTGCACAGCTACTACTTCATCTGTGCTCTGCGTGGTTGCTAGCTTCACTTGTTCGACTAGCTGCTCTGTAACTAGTCCTTCATTGACTTTTTTGATCTTCTATTGTGTGAATTGCAAGTTCATCAGTTTTTCCTGAATGTTGGCTAAGACTTGGTAGGCTTCATCCAAGTACGGACCCAACTATTCCTTAAGCACTACCTCTTTTTTTTTGCTACTTCCACTTGTGCAAGGAGCTTCTTTTCCCCCTGCAACTTGGTGAGGCATTGCACTATCAGAATGGAGTGTGTCATCTCCCTAACCTCACAGTACTGCTTCTGGAGCTCGCTAATCACTATACTCAATATTTGTAGGGTGGGATCTTCCTACTGAGTGGTCACCACTTCCATGGCCAGTTCAAACAAAGTTGTGCAGTCAACAACAGCGGCATCCATAGTAGCTATCCCTTCCTTGATGGAAGTTTTGCATTGTTTCCTGACCTCGAGTGGAGTTGAAGGTTGTGTCTTGAGAGCTCCACGATTTTCATATTGAGTTCAAATTGAAATTTGGCCACCTCTACCTTTGCATCACCGACGCTTGCGGAGAGCTTCTGTATCTTGGCCTCTAGTTGCACGTCCTCATGGAGATGCAACTCTAGCACTGTTCAACATGCCTTTGCAACCACTGCCACCAACTGGGTGCTTTGTGCCTGGATTGTATCCCTGTCCTTGAAGGCATGCATCTTCTCAGTGAACATTTGTTCATTGTTCACCCTGTACTCGCTAATTAAATTGAGAGTGCACTTCTCTCGTGCTCTCAATTCAGCTGTCATGCCTCTCTGTAGTGCATGAATATATTCATTGGGGAGAGCTCCAATATTGAGGCTGATGTTCTTTAGGGTCTTAACGATGATCTTGTCATTGGCTGATTTCGTACTCAGGGACCCTTCTGGTAGTGTAACTTTCTTGAGGTCCACTGTCCTGCCCAGATCGACAGCCTGACTTGTCCCAGGTGCCATGCTTGTCTATGTGGAACTGACCTAACCGACACCCACCTGTATTCTGTTGGTCTAGATCTGCCGTCCACGTAGAACCTTCTGAATATTACCTAATGATTGCATGTCTTGTTGCAACAGTTCGGCTGTAGTGTCCCCAATCTTGTCGAGATCACCCTTTGTGAGCATAAGGGGATCCACCTATGGTTTAGTCACCTTTGTCGTCTTCTATGACCCCTCTTGCTATTGTTATCTATGCTTCCTTACCTGAAATGCGTGCTCTGCCTCTCATCACTTCCACCGCCCTACACTAATTGCTCTTCCTCCTCGGTTTCAGGCAAAGGAAATTTGTCACTCTACTCAAAGTCGTGTTGCTCTTGTTCAGCCTATTCCTTTACGGCGTGCTTCTTTTCCATTCAGGCCTTGGCTTTGGACTCCTTTTTTCGTGTGTGGCCAATTTCTGCGCCGCCTGCTTCGCTGCATCCTTCCACTTTTTCTCTACTTAGCTCCCCGTGCCTTCACTAGTACTTGCAATCAAATTGGATGGAGTATGAAATCTTCTAGCTAGTGCTTTATTACTTCATGTATGGAATCATCAGTGACAAGATATGGCAGATCGAACCACTTTTGTTGTGAGTCATTTTGTGCTCGGATGTAAATGTGATGGAAGTTTGCCTTAAACTCGACATATTCAAACAACTATTCATACATAGTTGGGGACAAATGTGGGCACTGGTTGATGGCCATGTGGAAGCTCGACTCCATGAATACCCAAAAAAATTTTGTTTCATTGAACCGCACAGGGTCCTTCATGGCCTAGAGGGAGGCAAATTATGTAGCCTTTGGCAAACTAGCCTCCACGAGAGGAAACTAGCTATCTTCTGGTAGATCCCAAGAAACCAGCACAATGGAGAGCAACAACCATGCGTAGTGGAAGGTATTTCTCTCATCTTGGGCCTTACCACAATTTGCAAGGAACTCACTACGTCAGTATCATGAATAGTTAAATTGCATGCCCTCCATGCATTGTGTAGCCAACAACACCACAAGCGTCAAAACCTCATCTGCAGGACACTTCCTCATAACTTTTTCAGCCAGTATCTGGGTGGAAATATACACCATGGGGTCGTTGATGGAAGTTATGGAGTAGGCACGTGGTTTCTTGTTAAGATCGAATTTCTTTTTCATCCACTCTTCCAATCCCTTTCACTTTTCTTTCTACCAAATTCCTTGGCTAGATTCAAACCCTCAAGTGGCAGGTGTGTGATCCTATGGATGAGCACATCCATGATGGGATAGGCACGCCAAACCATAAGCACCCATCATGTACCAGAGTAAGAAACTATTGTATACAAGTGGTATTAATGTTGGAGTGGTGGTAGTGGGGCACCCATAATAGGTTCAACAATCTATATTTCTCTACTCCATGGATCCATTCAACTAACTCTAACTCAGTGACCCCTGAGTCTTTGAAATACACTAGTCTCATATAGTTTTTTGTTGCGAGGTGGTGGAGCCTCTCATGTCAGCCAGGTCCCAGTACTCCATCTTTAAAAGGGGAACCCGCACCAAGTTCAAACCTTTGAAGGTTATCTTCTCTGGCAATAGGGGCATGTGAATGACGAATTTCTCCAAGTCTAGGTCCTTAGTGACGTTCACCTTCCCCTTACGTGGAGGGATATATTCTTACAAATTGGTGATGGGATCCACACCCTCAACATCTATACTTCAGTGCTCTCTTCGGCCTCCAAATCTACAACCTTCTCATGCTGCTTATCCGTCTTCTCCATCTGGGTAGTAGAATGCTTCCTAGGCTATTCACGCACTGGAACTGAAATCTTCTTCTTGTCTTTGTTCATATTTTGGGTCTCTTTCACAGGTGTAGGATTCAACCTAGGTGACCTCGGTGTCATAGGCATAGATTCAAAGCCTCCATGCTCACAACCTCTGGAGCAGTTGCTTTTAAGATGATGGTTCTTCCAGCACTTGCAGTCTTAGTGGGGACTGGTCCTGACATGTTGTCACGAATTAATTTATGGGTTAACTTGGGAAAATTATCGAATGCGGGGCTTACAACCAAATCTTCAAAGAACTTATGATTCCTAAGAAATGGAAAACACTAATAAAAAACTTTAAGGGTGAAAAGTGTTCTCTGTTGGACTGGCACATGAAAATTTATAGGAGAATTTAAATTCAAATATGACCACTCCCCCAAAAATCCATCCATTAATGCTGATTTGGTAGAGGATCTCCAAAGATTCCAGCCTTAAATGTCGCCCACCTGCTCCTCTTAACCATCTTCGAGCTATCAAATAATGAAAAGTGACTCTAATGGTAACTTTATGGTTGTGTTGCATGGTATCTCCATCCATAGTGAAGATCCCTTCATGCGGCTTTTAGTTCTTTGACATCACCCTTTTTCGCACAGCCCCTCTATCGCGTAGTCCCCAGAACCAGGCAATGTAGTTTATAGTTCCGCACTCCCTTGCTGTTTCCTCGAGCACTAAGATTGTTCTGCCATTATATAATCATTGATATGGATCTCCTGTATATGGCCTCAGTCTACTTCCGTTCATGTTTTCTGGAAAATGTTTTCCATTCAGCTTCGTAAGATGAACTGCACCTCCATCTGTAATTTATTTGATGACATATGGCCCAAGCCAGTGCATCTAAAACTTTCCTGGAAGCTTAGCAAACTTATTATCATATAATAATACCAAATCATTTACCTTGAATGTGTGCAGATTGATGTGGTGATCATGTCAAGCCTTTTCTCGTTCCTTCTAGACTTGTTGATGGAATCTAGCCAAAAATTTGTGTTCTTCAAGCTCCATTAGTTGCGTGAGCCGTTATTCCAAGGCTCTGCAGTCCCCCATTCCTATGAAAGATGTTATGCGGAGATTAGGCACAATATATTCCATAGGCATCACAACTTCTATGCCATAGACCAACTGAAAAGGTGTCCGACTGGTTAGCTTTTTGCAATTAGTCCTGTATGCCCATAGCATTGCTGGTATGTGCACGTCCCAATCATTTCACTATGCATTGTAAATATTTGTCAGCGCATTCTCCAAGATATTATTAAAGGCCTCAACAATTTTGTTAGCTTGAGGATGATATGGTGTACTCTTCTAATGATACACGTGGAACTCTTCTCTCAGTGCGGTGATCGTTTCGTTGAGGAAGTGCGTACCATGATCACTCATCAACAATTTTGGGTAGTCAAACCTGGTTAATACGTACTCAAACAAGAATTTAGCTATTGTGGCTTATGTTCAATCCTTCACAACCTATTCCTCCACCCATCTGGTTAGGTATTCTGTCACAGTGATGATATAGCATGCCCTTCTCTTCTTACTTGGGGACTGAATTGGTCCTATAATGTCAATAGCCCATTTCTCAAATGGTTGTAATGACACCTAACGATTCAAAGGAATTGCATCTCTTTGCGATGGCCTACCCATTCTTTGGCATGCATCACACACCCTACAATATGCTTTGGCATCCTTATGTAATGTAGGCCACCACAAATCCGCACACAAAATCTTCTGCGATGTTTCCTTTTCTGCATAATGTCCTCTTGCAGCCCCTCCATGAGCTTCAATGAGGATTCTATTTCATTCAAAATCGGCCACATACTGTTAGAGTATCTCGTTTGCTCCCATCTTATACAAATGTCCTGCAATTACGGAGAAGTCTGTCGTGCACACTACTAATTATTTCTTCTACTAACTGGTGCATCCTTCTAGAGATATTCATGTAATAAGAAGGTGGATAATATCTACAAAATGGTTATCCTCTACGTGTACCATGAAGAGTTGTGCATCGGGTATCCCTTCCTCCAAATTAGTAGGCTCCTCCCCTTTTTCAATCCATGACAGATGATCAGGTCCTACATTCAAGCTTCCTAGCTTCACAATTACCTCAAATTCATATTCTTGAAACAACAGCAACCATCTGCATATCTTCCCCCCCAACACATGCTTATTGACAAGGTACTTCAAGGCAGAATGGTTTGTGTACATATTGAAATGTCTGCCCAACAGATAGTTTCTGAATTTTTGCACGACGTACACCATAGCCTTTGATAATTTACTACTCACAAAGGCTATAGGGTGATCCATATCTCCTTCGCTAGCCTATGTCAGCACTACTCCCATTGCAATACATGAAGCATCAAAGTGTACATGTAATTCCTTCTTCCAGTCTAGGAAGACCAAGATTGGTGCCGTGACCATATTTTCCTTCAAGACATCTAGACTGCGCTGACATTCTTCATCCCAACAAAATGTAGCATCCTTCTTCAGTAGCTTCTTGTTATAACACCATTTACCAATCTTGGTATATATGATGCTTTGTTTATGGCCTAGGGAAACCCCTCCTTCTAGAGTTGGTCCAAATATATAAAAAATAGTGTTTTATTCCCTGTATGCTACTTTTCCCTTAGCTAAAAGCGTGTACACATGGGTCAGTCAATACCCAAACTGAGTATATGTATTAAAACACTTAAAAAAATTAAAATTCCTTAATTTTGGGTGGAGTTCATAGGTTTTACCTATTGATTACCTCCTACTTCCCATGGCCCAACTATTTCCCAATTGTTTCCCAGCTAAAAAACTAATTGGGAGAGGTACAAATAGACCTCTATGGGAAGGCCTTACGGGGAGGAGAGGAGATAGAGTTATCATACTAAGATTATCCCTAACTCAGTCTGATGAATCCTTGTGCCTCATGCACTTCCGCAAGCTTCAGGAAACCCTTGTTTCCTTGATTATAGATATCCTTCGTTTTGCTTGAGATATCATGGTGCTGGTGATGGAAGAAGATTGTTTAAGGTTGGGATAGGAGGAATCCTGAGGATGGTTCTGGTTAGAGCCAGAGAAAGACTCGAGTGAATTCTATCCATGTTATTTATAGCTTATTGCAATGAAATAAATGTTGTCTTGTTTATGAAATTAACTATGTATATGCATTAAATTATGTTCTAACTCATATATGAATGTTGTTTTGATGTATGATCAATTATTTGTTTATATGATATAAATTCAATTTCACAAATATGCTTTACTTTTATACTGCTATGTATGTTTTAATTGAATAATTTTTAGGTTTGAAGAACATTGGGATTTGCAGAGGGTCTGAACCCTGTGAGACCTACTCGAACAAAGGAAAGTTGGGTATGGTCACTCTTATGTAGTTTGATGATATAAGCATCTTTCCTGAGCTGTTTGAGTATTTCTTGTTGTAGTCTGCTTCTACTCTGTTGGGGTTCTAACCCAAAGCCCTAGGGTGCTTTCACCTAAAATAGAATTTGTGACTCCACTAGGGATAACACTCTTGTTATTCCTAGTTTGAGTTGTTCATTCTCAATCAAGGCTGAGTCTTTGGTTTGCTTGCGGTTACAGTCTTATTTGGTCTACTAGAGTCCCAAGCCTCAAGTCTGATAATTTGAATAAGAATTTGTTTTTTATTTTTTCTTGCAAAGCTTTGTATATGCTCTTTACTTTGTTTACAGTCACGTATACATGCTTGTTTCTGTAAAGTGAACTCACGTATTTGCAAGTTTCCTGTGTCAGAAGTGCATGTACACACCTCTGTGATTGCACACAGTCGCGTATGAAAATTTTTGCATTGTTTTTTCAAATATTTCAGCCCAGATATATTTTTTGCCTGGTCTTTTTAGTCTCTGTGTGGTCAATTGCTATCTGAAGAATTTAATTATTCTGCAAGCTTACTATTTCGAAGTCTCTTCCTCATTGAAAAGATTTGGCCTAGGTTTGCTTCTTTAGTGAGTTTGTAATTTGTGTTTTGGCACACAAGACTTCGTTTGGAAGTTCTTGATTGTTCTGGTCCTCCAGAACACGAGATTGGTTTTATTTTTAGTGTCAAACCTGGATTTCAAATCTACATGCTTTGCTTTCCTTTGTTTTGTGGCCTCATAGATTTTCTTGCTTTTTGAAAGTATTTTTTTATGAATTTTGAAGTATTTCTTTCTTGGCTTCTTGGTCAGTTTGTCAAACTCTTTGCTGCTATTTGGGTTGTTTTGTGTAAGTTGAAGTCCTTTTTCTCAAGTTTTCATTCATCTTCAAGTTTGTAACTTGCAAAGACTCCTTGTGCTCTTTTTTCAATCTTGTGAGTTTTAGAAGCATTTTGGTGATTTCAAAAAGTTGTTTTGGTAGCTTCTTTAAAAAAGAAAAGATCTCAAAAAACTTTGTAGTCTACTTTAGTTTATATTCAAGTATTCATCATTTTTCATCTCTTAACCTCCACATTGTATCTTGTTTCATTTTCAAGAGAGAAACTCAATATTGATGGTAAGAAGCACAAATTGAAAAAAGAGGAGAACAATTACACTAGAGCGACAAATGCAAAAAGAGAGAGAGAAGAGAATTGGTCTAGTGATACCCTTAGGGCCAATATCTTGAATAAGGCACACACATAGAGATTGATGGTCAAGTCTTAGAGTTGGTGAATTCACTTGCAATGCGTTGGAAAGACAATGATAATATTTTGAAGTGATAAACCATTATTTCATGAGAAAATTGTAGTCTAACCAATATTAAGTTGGAAGCTCGTATTGTAATATTGAAATTTTATATAATAAAATTTAAGTGGTTGAAATTATTTGTATTTGCACTTGATATTATTTATTATTGTAATTAATATATGTAACTTTGTGTTTTCATATTAGATAAACATGCATATTGTATGACATTTTATTTTATTTTAATTTAGTCACAAAATCATACTCATTAATTTATTGTTGATTAATAATGAACACAAATAAAATGAATATATGACTAAATTAGTTGTTTATCATGATTCCTAATGAAATTAAATGTAATGAATAGAAACTACTAAACTAGTCATTTATATAATGAATATGAAACTACCAAAAAAAGATAAATGACTACTGCAAATGATAAATTTGTGATTACAACTGACGACTAAATTTTTCATATATATGACTATTAGTAGTTAATTTATAGTATCTTATAACACGACTGAAATTTAGTCATATTTCTTTGGTCATTAATTGGTTTCAAATGATGACCAGAATTTTCATATATATATATATATAGCGAATTTATAATATCTTATAACACAACCAACATTTTGGTCATATTTCTCTGGTTATTAATTGGTATTTGTTTAGTCAATTTAATTTCTTAAATTGCTAACATAAATTATCGACTAGGGTTAGTAAACTAATGAAGTGTGGTGCACAATATGTGCTTAGTTAGCCTTGTTTCTTACTTCGTTGAGTATGTTTTTGTATTGTTTTGAGGGTTTTGACTTTTATGCCTAAGGATTTTGATGGATGTTAAGTGTCAATGATCAACTAAGTCTAATCGATGTTTAATATAAAAACTAATTTCTAATACGGAAGAAAATGAAATGTACTTCAACTAATCTAATTTGGATAAAATCAAATAAAAAACTTGAATGGTTAGTCTAATCTAGGCCGACACTGTGTCTATGAAAAGCAGAGCATTATTCTAGATACAATTGTATTCATTGATAAGATGAAAATGAAATCACTTCCTATCCTATCCTTGAAAACTCTTGATCAAAAATAAAACTAATCCTATTCTATGAAATGAAAGAAAGAAATATAAAAATAACTATGATATACTACATGCTCAAATAATGTTCTGAACATTCAATATAGGAAGATGTCGAAATAATCTTCTTGAAATGACTTAAACAATTGAGTATACATTAGAAGTGATATAAGAAAGCATTATAAAATCATGGAAAGGAAAACTTCTAGCTACTATGTGATCTAATTCCTCTTAGGCAACCCAAATTGGAAGAACTACCTTCTTGGACTTGTTGATCATGAGATTACACAATAGATGAAAGCTTAATCTAAAAAGCATCAATATGGATAGAGAAACTCAACCTTCTGTGTGTTAGAACCATTCACGCACCCTCCTCGGCTTGCCGCATATGTCACACCCTTGCTACCAATAGGGACATATCATTTTCCTCTACGTGCAACCATGGTCAAGGTGATACTGAACGACCCACTGCTGGGACTCTTAAACCAAATGGTTTGTGGTCTAGTTGACTTCTTACTGGGGAGATCCCCTGACATATTGGTGGCTCCAGCACCGTCAACAAATCCTTTTTTGTTGGTTCTTTTGTATATGTGTGTCCATGAACTAATTAGTTGTGTCTTGTTCCATGCAGTCTGGGTTTAACTCTGTTGGTGTGAGTTGTTCTGAAATGTTAGATGTGTCCAACAATGGTGGAAAGTAGTGTCAAAGGTAGTCCATATTGGCTAAAAACCAAGGAAAGGTGGAATATTGAGCCTGAAGGGATTGTCCCCTAATACCTTGGTGATGGTGTATGGTCCATATCGAAGTGAACGATGCTTGCGGTGGGGCCTAGCGAGGTGATCCTTTTGTAAATCTAGCCAAACTTTGTCACCCACCTGGAACATGTGTGGCACCTGATGCTGATCATGTTGATGCTTGTACTTAGCAATGGATTTTTCCAATATGTCATGTACCTAATTGCAGATGTGCTAAATCTACTCAATGAAGTCATTTTCCTTCTCAACTTTGGACTGAACATGAGCCTAATCTACATGAGTAGCTGCAAATGATATGGCCACATCATCGGGACATAGTGGCTAGAATCCCAAGCCCAACTGAAGAGGGCTATGGCCAGTTGAGCTGTGGAGAGCTTGGTTATAGTTGTGCTGGACATAGGGGAGGCTCTCATCCCATGTGCGTAGATGCTTTGAGTTTTAAATGTGCATATTGTGTACGATCATCTTGTTGATCGCCTCTATCTGGCAACCAATTTGGTGATGGAAAGTTATGGACTTAGTGAGCTTGGTGTCCAACATCGACCAAAGACTGGACCAAAATGTACTGAGGAACCTATTGTCCCGATATGGGATGATAGACTATGGAATCCCAAAGTGTACCCACACTCGTTCAAAGAAGAGTTCAGTAGTGGATTCTGCTGTGATATTCTTCTTGTAGACTGCAATAATGGCCATCTTTAAGAATCTGTTGACAACCACAATAACATAGTCATTTGCATGCTTAGTAGAAGGAAGGCCCTACATGTAATCCATAGAGATGGATTCCCAAGGTCAACTAGGGGTAGGCATCGGAGTATAGAGGTGTTGCTTCTTGATGGACGGTTTAGCAATGGCACAGGTAGTGAAGGATATGATGTACTCCCCATCATCGTGTCGAAGATTTGGCTAATAGAAATACTTCTACAGTATTACCACTATTTTCTCGACCCTGAAAGGCTCAACGAATTGATTGTAGTGCACTTCCCAAATCATGTTGGCACGCTGTCTTGAAGGAACACAAAGGTGTCACAGGTGGCATAATAGTGCATTCTAGAGGTGAAAATCTGGAACTTGTTGAACCTCCAAGAGCGTCTAGTATGTGTAGCCAAATTATGGGTCGCTTTTGTAGAGAAGTGACCAATTAGAATTCTAGTGCCCACAAGATTTGAGCATGGTTGTTAATGCCATGATCGATGGTCGGCTGAGGCAGTCTACAACATTATTGGTGTTTCCTTTCTTGTACTTGATATTCAAATGGAGCTATTGTAGGTATGTGGACCATTTTTGGTGGTGTTCATTCTGTAACTTCCCTTATGGCTATATGAACTGTAGGGGTTAGTGGTCTATGTTGATGACTGTTTCCTTCCCAAAAATGTAATGCTTCCATTATCTGAAGGTTTTCATAATGGAATACATTTCTTTGTCATAAGTGGGATACTTTTGGAATGTGTCTGAAAGTGTCTCACTATGATATGCCTTTGGATTCCCTTATTGTGTAAGGACTTCCCCAATAGCATAGTCAAAGGTGTTTGTATCGATATCAAATAGTTGTTGAAATTATGGTAATATAAGCACTGGTGTATAGCAAAGGCAATGTTTAAACTCTATGAAAGCCTTCTGTTGAGATTTAGCCAAAATATTTTTTCTTTCGCTCCTCCCTTGGTAACTTCTCTCAAGGGCTAAGTGATATGAGAGAACTCCAACATGAACCTATGGCAGAAATTGGTAAGACCCAAAAAGTTGTGGAGCTCTGTGAGAGTGGTTGGGGCTGGCCAATCCTAAATGACATGGATCTTGGTTGGGTCCACATCCACCCCACGTTCATCAATAATGTATCCCAGATACTGAACCTGGGTCATGCAAAAAGTGCATTTCTCCAAATTGGCACAGAACTTGTGTTGTTGCAGTGCTTGGAGAACCTGTCAGATGTGGTGGGGATGCTCTTCCCAATTCTAGCTGAAGATCAGCATGTCATCCATGTATACAATGAAAAATGAGTTGGTGAATGACCGCAAGATGTCATGCATCAGCCTCATGAAGGTTGCAGGAGAATTCGTCAACCCGAAAGACATAACTAGCCATTCGTAAAGGCCCTCCTTGGCTTTGAAGGTAGTCTTCCACACATCAGAGGGTTTGATTAGTACCTGGTGATACCCAAAATTCAAGTCAATATCATTGAAATATTTGAACCCCTTGAGTTGGTCTAGAAGGTCATCAATTCGTGGGATTGGGTACCTATTCCGAATAGTAATTTTTTTCAATGTGTCATAGTCAATACAGAGTCTACAAGTCCCATCCTTCTTTTGTACCAACATGAACAAGCTCCCACAGGGCGATGAAATCGGCCAGATGTGACCTTTCTGCAGTAGCTCCTGAATCTACATATTGATTTCTCCATTCTCCAGAACAGAGCGCCAATACATTGGTCCATTGGCAAATGACATACCTGGGGGCAGATCGATGGAGTGCTTGACCTGATAGTGCTGAGGTACCCCTATGGGGGAGGTAAAGGTATCCTCATACTCCTCCATGAACTTTTCCATCTATTGTTGTCGTGTGGAGGGGCCCTATCTAGAGGTCATGTCCACCATCTTCTTCTTCACCTGAGGGCATATCATCAGGAAAACAAATTTTCCAGTTCTGGAAATGAGATTAATGCATTGTTTTGCAGTGACTGAAGAGATGACAGTAGGTGGTGCTACCTTCGATATCCTGTATAACTTATTTCCCAAGGTAATAATAACAAAGTGAGGAGAAATTTCACATAATACCTTATTCGTGAAGGGCTTGCTGCTGTGTGGAAGGTGACATTGTTGGCTAATGTGAGGATCTCGTCCTTGGTGAATCCACCCAATTTTGTACGACTATGGTTGTGTTGTGGTCGGTAAGCCTAGCCACTTCATGGTATCTGTTGAAATGAGGTTATTTTGTCTCCCATTGTCAATAAAAAACTATAGCGGCGACCCCTTTACTGACATATGGGAGTGGAAGAGGCACTCCTCCTCCTATGGATCTTTGAGTTCCTCCTTCTATATCTTCATGGTGGTAATGATGGTGTTGGGCTCTACATAGGTAAACTACTTCCCTTTGTCATTCTTCTTCTCAACTTCTGACTCAAAGCCAGAACATGCATCTCATTCAGAAGCCTTCAGCTTAGCCACCAACGACTGCTTGGCCCAAGAATCACTTGTGTTGTGAGTGGAGATCTTATGGAACTCACACAACTTTATTGTGTCATTCTTCGGCTTCGTGGTGTTTTTCTTTGCTTGTGGCTTTGGCGGGTTGTCCTAGGCCACCCCACATTATCTTTGTCATTTGTTCTGTGGTTTGGGGGCACCTTTCCCTTGCTTTGGATTCGTAGATCCAAAGTCAAGATTTTTCATTTTAAGCTTCTGCTCGATCTTGACAATGTATTGGTACATCCTGTTGAGTGAGGAGATGTCTAGGAACTCCATCTCATCCTAGATATACCTATGTAGGAAGTCACATTACTTGAGTACCAAATGTTTCTCATAATCCTTAGTATCCAACTTCATGCGAAGGGTATGAAAAAAATTGGTAAACTACGACACATCTTGGTCCCTTCCTTGGAGTAGCATGGTCCACTTTATGTATTTATCCTCAATTCTCCTGATAGGGTAGTACTACTCCTTGATGGCATCCTAAAACGAATTCAAGGCGGGTGTGGCTGAAAATAGTGAGGATGCACTTTCATCCTTCTACTTACAGTAGGTTTCCCACCATCCCTTGATGTGGGGGGTGGCTTTGAGAAGAGAAAAGGTAATATTTTACCACCTAGAAAAATTATGAAGAGAAAACTATCCTTCTAGCAGATCTAACCATTTATTTACACCGTCTGCTTCCATTTGGCCCTCAAATATGGGATTGTCAAAGTGTAGTTGTACCTTAAAAGGAGTGGTGCCTCAAGAGTGGTTGTTGGATGTGGATGTGCCATTGATGGGAAACCGATGAAGGATCTGGGAAAAGTTATCCAACATCACATTCCCTTGTTTCTCGAGCGCCTCCTTGAGCAATATTTTGGTAGGTGTTGGGAAGGAGTCCCTTGGGGTCAATTTTGAGGTTAAAAACCCAAGTTTTGAGGCAGAAGGCCCAAATTTTGTATAAAGAAATGTAAATTATCTTAATTTTGTGGTTGCGGAGTGTGAACATATCAAGAGTAAAAAAGGGTTTCTGCCCTTAGTCTAGATAGGATGTGTTGGCTTGATGAGATCCACCCTTGGTCCACTGACCATGGGATTGTATAAAAAGGAGTTCTTAGAGGAGTCTAAGGGTTTAGTTCAGTTAATTTGAGTCATTAATGAGGCTATAGAGGGCTAAAATCAAGACTCTTCATGTAGGAAGAAGGCTTTGCAACTGAGTACGCAGATCCCTAGGGTAGAAATCCATAGCTAAGTGCCAGACCCCTGCAGTTCTATGCATAGGGTAGTCAGAGTCTGTACTGAACATCTGTATCATCAATAAAGAAGAGTATTTTGAAATTTTTTTGTATCTTACTTCTGTCAATTGCATGCGATTATGTTATGTTAAGCACTTGGTTTATGCTTTATTTCTAAATTGATGCACGAATATGTATGTTTTCCTCTGTTATATGAACGCAAGTAGAGATATATTTTTACGCAAAAATAATCTAAAATGTATGATAGAATTGGAAAACACTTAAGATAATTCAAAGAACTATACAACAAATTAGTTACAGAAGTGCATAAGTTTCGAGATCGCTTGTTAGGGTTATGTGAAGGACAATCGCATACCTTCGCGGAGGTTCTGAAAGACTAATAGAGAAGTACATTGATAAGCCCTAAAGGCTTATTGATCTACACAAAGGTAGGATTAACGTATAAAACCGATATCACAACCATCTCAGGGAGCATAAACTTGGTTCCTGTATCCCCCCATACTGATTCAAGTGAGACCTCAGTCTGTGCTTCGCGGATTGATGCCAAAAGAACCAGTAGTGTATGGATTTGCATATTCGACTAATGTTGAATTTGGATCAGGTCCCGTCAAGCCAACATATGGTTTCATTGTTGGGATCGGGATCTGCATAATGAGATGTGTGATGTCGCATCATTGGAATCCAACTAAGAATGAGATTGAAGACTAGTTGGATAGAAATATCCACGAATTCGTGGTGCAAGAGAAGATGAATATGTGATTGAAAAAGGAACAGTGGTTGGACATGTATCTGTACACAAAAATTCATGAAATATTATTCTGTTCTTTCCCAACTTAATTATACAAGTGTATTGCAAAGTTGGCAAGCTGCCAGGGAAGGTGGAGGCTTGATGGTCCAATTGTCTGGACCTTAGAGTTAGTAAGGAAATTGGAAGCCTTTGAATATCTCGTGCATTGTTAATGACTGGCTTGACCATATCATAGGAGGGTTTGTGACAGAGTTCGCGTTGACACTTCGGTCAATTACAGTGAAGCAGAATGCCGCTTATTCAAGGGGTTGGGAGTTAAGTATTTGAAATCACTAAATACTTGGATTAAGATGTTATTGTGTGAAATGTGGGTCATGTAGTTACCCTAATGTTTTGAGCTATGCGAAGTGGGAGGTCTTTTAGGGATAGAGGAAGAAAAGGTCCTGAGTATAGCCCACTTGTTGAGCCTCCTTTCAATGATTATGAAGGAGTAGTGCAGGATTCCCCGCTAAGTGCTATTTAGTTGATAAGACAAAGGTTCCCGTGAATACCTACATTGCCTCCATCCTTGTACCATCCATCAACATCGCCTCCATCCTCACCTCCACTACTTACCCCATCACACACACCATCGCCACCTCCACCACTATTCAACATGGCAATCTCCGTAAAGCTACCTATATTCAAGGGCATAGGAAATGAAAATCCAGACTAGGTTTGGTTCTTCAGGAAGGCTGTGTTAGAAAATTATATATTACAGAGCAATGGAACACATAAAATATTGCAGAAATATAAACATAGAATGGCACATAAAACAAGAGAGACACAGATATACATGGTTCACCCAGTTTGGGCTACGTCCATGGAGAAATAGCCACTACTTATTTTATTATATTATCCAGCAAACTGAAGAGATACAACCTACAACAGATCCGATGTAACTACCTCTTTGCTATCAATCTCCTCTCTCTTCCTCATTCAGAATACAGATCTACATAGACATAATACAATTCCCTCATATATAGTGAGGGGTTGCCTTCTAGGGAAAAAAACCCTAAATTAAACATAGCTTCTACCATTAGATCTCTGCCTAATGAACGGCCCAGATTGACTAGAAAGTAATATACTTTTACAAGGAAATTTTACATCTATTCTTAGCTTCGGGGGCATTGCCCTTGAAACCCCCCACCAGGGGGGGTTCCCCAAAGCTCACAACCACCCCCCCTTGGACCCCCGCTACAACGAATATATTATGCGCGGTGTTGCCACCCATTTTGAATTGGGGTCCAATGCGCGATACCTTTGAATATAGAAGATAATCAGGCTCCACACCCAACAATATCCCACTTGGAAACTGGTTATAACAACTCCATCACTGCTTCATTTGTTGGACAATGACTCCACTTTCGACTTGGATGTTTCTCATCTTCTTCATCATACTTGAAGACCAATTGAAATTGAGCAGTTTCTTAGTTTCTCCCTGGTTACAACTTTTGTTAACATATCTACATGATTCTAGCTAGTGTGTATCTTTTCCAGCTTCAACTATCCATCTTCCTTCAGCTGTATATGCTTAGTCTTGGAATGAAATGCAGAGTTCTTTGCAAGATGTATGGAACTTTGGTTGTCACCGTATAACCTACCCAACTCATGCCTCTTACCTAATTCATCCAAAAACCTTTGTAACCAAATCATTTATTTACTAGCCTCTATAGCAGCAACATACTCTGCTTCTGTTGTTGAGAGTGCAACAACACTTTGTAGTTTTGAGACCCAACTGATAGATGTTCCACCTACAATAAACACATACCCTATTGTGCTGCTCCTGTTATCTCTATAACCCACCATATTTGCATCAACATATCCCTATAGAGAAATGTTTGAACCACTAAAGCATAATGCTTTATTTATGGTACCTCTCAAATATCCGAGAATCCACTTCACTGCCATCCAATGTTATTTTCCTGGATTGTTCGTGTACCTGCTTACAACTCCCACTGCATGTGCAATAACAGGCCTTGTACAGACCATTGCATACATTAAGCTTCCAGCTGTTGATGCATATGGAACTTTAGACATATAATCCACGTCTTCTTGGGTCTTTGGGCACATCTCCTTACTAAGTTTGAAATGGCTAACAAAAGGTGTGCTAACTGGTTTTGCATTGTGCATATTAAATCTTTTCAACACCTTTTCTCTGTACTCACTTTGAGACAATGTTAATTTGTGATTTTTTTTGTCTTTGGTTATTCTCATTCCAAGGATTTTTTTTGCAGCACCCAAATCCTTCATGTTAGAACCTACAACAAGAATGTCATCTACATACAATAACAATATAATATAGTTGCCATCGTTTTGCCTTTTGAGATAAACACAATGATCTGAGTGACATCTAGTATAACCTTGTTCAGACATACACCTGTCAAATTTTAGATACCATTACTTTGGAGCCTGTTTCAAGCCATACAAGTGCTTCTTCAACATGCACACTAGTTTCTCCTTCCCTTTTACCTCATATCCTTGTGGTTGTTGCATATATATATCTTCCTCCAAGTCCCCATGGAGAAAGGTTGTCTTTACATCTAACTGCTCAAGATGCAAATCTTTAGCTTCTACTAGACTTAAAATAGTTCTGATTGAAGTCATTTTAACAACAGGAGAAAATATTTCATCAAAATCAATATCTTTCTTCTATGCAAACCCCTTCACCACAAGTCTAGCTTTGTACCTCTACTTTCCTCCATCTTCTTCCTTCAACTTGTAAACCCATTTATTCTGTAATGTTGTTTTACCTGCAGGCAACCTGACTAAGTCCCAAGTCTGGTTATGTGCTAAGGAGTCCATCTCTTCTTTCATGGCTTGCTCCCACTTCTTCCTGGTTTCTACCTGCACTGCTTCTTCATAACGTTCTGGTTCACTAGAATCAATCAACAATACATACTATAATGAAGGAGAGTATCATTCAGAGGGTCTACTTATCCTAGTAGATATTCTAACACCACTTTTAGATGTTTGAAGCGCTTGATGTTGTTGTGGTTGTTGTGCTGGTTGTTGATCATTATGATTTTCAGGCACCATCACTTTTCTTGTGATATCATCAAACATTGTGTATTCTCTATTTTCTTTTTCCTATTTCTTTTCCTACAACTGATTCTTATACAAGACCTATTCATTGAATATTACATCTCTGCTCCTAATGATTTTGTGATTTTTATAGTCATATAAGCGATAACCAAAATCATTAACACCATATCCAATAAAGGTACATTTCTTTGATTTTTCCTCAAGCTTTTGTTCTATTTTCTTTATTAATATGGACAAAGGCTTCACAACCAAAAGTCTTAAAAAAAGAGTAGTTTACCTTTTTACCTATCCATGCCTCCCCTGGAATACCTCCATCCAAGGAAATTGAAGGCCCTCTATTTATTAGATAAACAACAGTATCTACAGCATCTACCAAAAATTGTAAAGGCAATCCTGCATGCAATCTCATGCACCTTGCACGCTCCATGATTGTCCTTTTAATCCTTTTTGATACACCATTTTCTTGTGGTGTTCCTAGAACTGTCTTCTCTCTACGAATTCCATTCTCTGAACAGTATCTATCAAACTCTTTGTTGCAATATTCACTGCCATTTTTTGATCTAAGAGACTTCAACCTTTCCTTGTCTCACTTTCAATCAAAGCTTTCCATTTCTTGAAAGTATCAAATACATCAAATTTATTTCGAATATAATAAATCCAAGTTTTTCTAGTTGCATCATCAATAAAAGTAACATAATAAAAAAAGCCACCAAAAGGTGATAACTGAGCAAGTCCCCATATATCTGTGTGCACAAGATCTATTTTTTCGATCTTCTTTTCTTTCCCAACTCTAAGGAATCTGACTCTCTTATATTTTCCATAAACACAATTCTCATAGAATTTTAAATCAACATGCTTCAAACCTGGCAACAAATTTCTTGAGTGAAGAATCTGTATCCCCTTCTCACTCATGTGCCCGAGCCTATGATGCCACAATGTCGTATTTTCTTTTATAGAGGTTAAAGCATTAATAGAATTAGAAATACCATTGCATAAATACAATGTACAAACCTTTCCTCCTTTCGTTATTACCAGGGATCCTTTAGTGACCTTCTAGGTTTTATCTGTGAAAGTAGTTTTGCAACCTTCGCCTCCCAACTGCCCTGTTGAAATTAGTTTTTTCTTTAGATTTGTAACATGCCTTACCTCCTTCAATAGACACTTCTTTCCATTTTGTTGTTTTATGAAAACTATACCCATTCAAATGATTTTACGGGATTTATCATCACCCAATCGAACATGTCCAAAATATCTTTGAACATAATCATAAAAATGTTTCATAATAGGTGTGGCATGGAATGAGGCCCCTCAATCTACCACCCATGCATCAATAATATTTTCTAATGAAAGAATCAAAGCATATTGCAACACATCACCTGTTACATTCGCTTCATGATTAGTTTCTTGTTGTGTGTCTCCTTCTTTTCCCCTCTGAGACTTGCAATCTTTCTTCCGATGTCCTTTCTTCCTGCATTTCCAACACACTATCCCCAATCTGGACTTGGATCTACCTTTTCTTGGCTTACTATGATATATTGGGATCTTTCCTCTTTCCATTTTTCTTCGCCTAGTCTCTACAGTCAAAGAATTACCTGATGTCTCACTGGAGCTTTTTTCGTCGCATTTCCTTGCTAAGGATTGCATTGACAACATCATCAAACTTTAAAGTACTAGATCTAGAGACAGAGTTACTAATGGCCATAACTAAACCATTCCAAATTTCTGGCAATGAGCATATAAATAATAGAGCCCTAAGTTCATCATCAAAAGTTACCCCTACAGAACTTAACTGGCTTGTAACTATATTAAAATCATTTAAATGGTCTGCAACAGATCCACCTTCTAACATATTCATATTAAATAAATGCTTCATAACAAATACCTTATTTGAGGATGAGGGTTTTTCATATAATTTGGCCAATGCCGACATTAAAACCTCTATTGTCGTTTCCTTTGAAATATTAAATGCTACCGACACCACTAGGAACAGTCGTATTGTTCCAAGTGCCTTTCTGTCGAGAATATCCCATTCTGTGTCTGTCATTCTCGTCGGCTTCTTTGTCTTTTTGCTCAATGGTAGGTACAAATCTCTCTGCTACAGATAATATTCCATCTGCATCTTCCACAGTTGGTATTTTTGGTCGTTGAATTTTTTGACCCTAAACCTACCATCTTCCGCCATTGCTCCCACTCGAACCAGGAACCCTTCTCTCCTCTGAGCTTATCAGCCAAATAGACCTTCGGCTCTGATACCAGTTGTTAGAAAATTATATATGATGGAGCAATGGAACACATAAAATATTGCAGAAATATAAACACAGAATGATGCATAAAACGAGAGAGACACATATATACGTGGTTCACCCAGTTTGGGCTACGTCCACTGAGAAAAAGCCAGTCCTTATTTTATTATATTATCTAGCAAATTGAAGAGATACAACCTACAACAGATCTGCTGTAACTCCCTCTTCGCTATCAATATCCTCTCTCTTCCTCACTCAGAATACAAATCTACATAGATGCAATACAATTCCCTCATATATAGTGAGGGGTTGCCTTCTAGGGCAGAAAAACCTAAATTAAACATAACTTCTACTGTCAGATATCTGCCTAATGAATGGCCTAGATTGACTAGAAATTACTATACTTTTACAAGGAAATTTTACATCCATTCTTAGCTTCAGGGGTGCTGCCCCCAAAAGCCCCACTAGCGGGCTCCCCAAAGGTCATAGCTGCCCCCCTTGGACCCCCCTTGCAGCGAATATTTTACAGACGGCGTTGCCGCCCCATTTCAAATTGGGATCCAATGTGGTGATACCTTTGAATATAGAAGATAATCAGGCTCCACACCCAATAGTCTATATGGGAAGCTCAGGGTATCAGGGACGATGAAATGAAGAAAGAAATGTTGGTTAGTGCTTTACAGGACCACACACTAACGTGGTACATTAAGTATAGTACCGATAACTTGACGTCCACATTGGTAGATATCCAGAGTGCATTTAATAGGGAATTCAATAGACCTAAGTCTCAAGTGCAATCCATTCTGGGATTCAAGGAGATTGTGATGAATCTTGGGGAGACGCCCTAGGATTTGGATCAAAGGTTGAAGTGTATGATTAGGAAGCCAACATGAACCTAACTGATGGACAACACAATGAATGATTTGTGGGCTCACTACTGGCTCACCTAAGGGTTGCGCTATCACAATAGAAGATTAGGACCTAGTCAAAAGCTCTAGAAATCACAATGAGGCTGCATGTGACACCAATGGAGGATGCTAATCTGGGGGTTCAGCAGATTCACACACAGTTGCAGAAACTTTTCCTCGAAATGCAAAGTCTGAAGAATAATAGAACACCTCATCTAGAGGTGCACGAAGAAGTTTGGTGCCTAAAATGCAAAGGTTAGGGGCATGACAAGGATCATTTTCTAGTATTTGTAAACTATGTTGTAATAGGGGGACCAATGCCTCTAAGGCTAGAGGCTGTGGCAGGGCTAAGTACAAGGCCCACGCTATGGTGTGATATATGCCAGGTAGCTGGGAAGCATGCAATTGAAAATTTCCATTTGTTGTAGAAATTCGTAAATACACCACAACAAATCTTCTGCAATTTATGTCAATCAGTGGGTCATGATGAGAGAAATTGCCATAGTTACGAATGAATGATGGAAAAGACACCTACATACATGGTGCAAGTAGAAACGCAACCTCTGGACCAAGGTGCTCAGAGAGCGTGAGGTGAGTATCAGGGGTGTGGCCGAGGCCGAGGTGGAGGAGGGCCTGTTAGAGGCCGAGGGTAACTTATTTGTTACAATTGTGGAGGACTAGGACACTACGCAAGAGACTAACCAAATCCAACGCGACTATCACACCACTATTTTACTTAGTTTGACCATGCAACTGAGGATTTCCCTATATTATTGGATAAGATTCATGAAAAGGGGGCATGGCCTCCACATCCAAATAAGAACCTATAGATGATGAGGGTTGGGCTTCGTGAGGAAGATCCTAAGGTAAACACTATGCTACGGAGTGGAACGACGACTAGTGAGTATAAGGGGAAGCAACTTGCAGAGGGTGAGTGGGTCCACAAAACACTGAAAACGATACTGGATTTGATCTGGAATGCATGAAAGAAACATTTATGGAAGCAAAGAAAATTTTTGTTGAGGCGCTACCTCAGGAAGTTAGGAGAAACCGGTTGAATAAATGGACCCATCCATGATTACCACGTTCTTGGAAACTTGCATGAAACTACTCCATGATACTAAGGTTGTGAAGGGACTGTAAGAACTGATCAATCGGTGTGCTGGCAAGGAAAACACTACTGGTGAACTGCAAGCAATTAGAAATATTGTTAATCATAAGGTAATGACTAGCTATGAGATGAGACTCACTGCACAGATAAGGGAATACGAAATGGACCAGGTTATCATATATTTGGGGTCCGACATGTTTTGCTGAAACAAACATGGGAAAGAATGGGGATGACTACACTCCAGTGGTCGCTAATCCAATTAAGGATGGTGAATTAATATAAAATCATCCCAATGGGGAGCCTACACAGGGTAAAAATTGACATTGAAGGCACGAGCGCACCGACAAATTTTGAGGTAATAAAGATTGTAGATGACAATAATCCCTACCCTGTGCTCCTTGGGATCAATTAGGACACTAAAATGAATGGGTTAATCAACCTGAAGCAGCAAAATATGACATTTGAAAATAAATCACTCCGCGTAGTGGTGCCACTCGATCCTAGAGAAGGACCGCGCTATACAGAACCGACCCACGATTATGAAAGTGGTGATAATTTGGACCAAATTTACAAGATAATGATGCAAACCAAGATTGGGTGAACCCGATAATAGATGGATGTATTGCATGGGACAGCAAGAGCTCTGGCACATCAGATTCCAATGAAGAACTACAGCACTGGTAGAACTGGTTGCATGAAATATCTACATTGCGTTGTAATATGACGACCAAGTCATTGCACTACATATCATCAGAGGTAAGAAATCTACCTCACTATGATGGGTTAACTGATGTTGATCACTTTTTGGATGCATTCGAGAGGGAAGTGCCTAAGAAGCATCACTTCCAGGCATTAGAGTGGACACTGCCTGCCACACTTGCAAGATGGTGGGGTACACACAAGTACAGTTTTGAGCATTGGCGTGAATATAGAAGGATGATGAGGATGCACTTTGGACACCCGAAGGTACGACTAACAGAAAAGTATGACGAAAGGAATGATTCACATGATCATTTAGCCAAATGCACTAAAGTGTATGGAATGAAGCCTCAACCAGAGTGGGTCCATCTGTTTTTTCATAACTTGGATGTTATACCAATGAATTGGTACTTGGAGACAGAAATTCGTTATGGAACTGAAGGATGGGATGTTTTATGCCAAGGATTTCCGATGACATTCTGTTTTGATGATGGATTTGAATCCATCGATGAAGTGTTGCAAGAGGTTAAGACAACCATCTTTAGGATACTGCAAGATCCTCTAGACTTGATTCAACATGATTGGACTACCCAGTTGAGCCACACACTGGAGTGTTACAAAGTAACAATGGAAGAAGAAGACGAAGACCTGAGAAAGATTAACATCCCAGAGACTGGAGGTCACCACAGAGTTGAAGGTCATATATAGATAACCCAGACATAACTCAGCCGCTCAAGACCAGGTAGGTGAACATTGGCATGGAGGCAAAACTGAAGTTTGAAAAGTTTGGGCACTAGTGGGATGATGTGATAATAGTTAAGGTCACCGAACTGCTCCATGAATATTAGGACTTGTTCCCCACAATTTTTTCCAATTTGAAAGGGATAATAGGAGAACTAGGTGTCTTGAAGATAACCCTAAAGCCTGACGTGAAACCTGTGAAACAATCATGGTACCACCTCAACTCGAAGTATAAGGAAGGGGTTTGCATTGAGTTAGACAAGATGATCGTGATTGGTATTATTGAACCGGTGGAAGAATTTGATTGGGTAAGCCCAATAGTGGTTCAAGAAAAGAAGCAGAGGGAAGAAATAAGGATATGCATAGATCTCAGAAAATTGAATGATGCATGCATGCATGATCCCTTCCCAGCCCCATTCACTGATGAAGTCCTGGATAATATTGGTCGCCAAGAAGCATATTCGTTCACTATTGGGTTCTCTGGGTACCATCAAATCAAGATCACACCAAAGGATAGAAGTAAGATGACCTTCTCACCTAAATGGGGATGCTTCTAATATGCAGTGATGCGTTTTGGGCTAAAGAACACTGATGATATTTTCGTGCATAGTCATCGTGACGTTCAAGGATTTTATTCATAAATTTTTAGAAGTATACTTCAGTGATTGGAGAGTGTTTGGACTGGTGAAGCGCCATGTGGCAAGTCTAGGTTTGATGCTAGATACATGCTAGAGATACCTGATCATGCTCAATCTAAAAAAATGTTTATTTTGTGTCCCTTTGGGGATCTTATTGGGCCATGTGGTATGTAGACAAGGCTTGATGGTAGACCCAGCTAAGATCGTGGTCATAATCAACTTGGAGGCGCCAAGGAGTGTGAAACAACTACGTGCAACACTAGGGCATACTTGATACTATAGGAAGTTCATCAGGAGGTATGCTCTGATGACTGTGGCAATGGAGAAATTGTTAAAAAATGATGTTACGTTCTATTGGAATGAATAATTCCAAAAGAGATTAGATGTGCTAAAGGAGAAGATGGTCATTGCATTGATCCTAGTCTTCCCAGATTGGAAGAAGGAATTTCATGTGCATGTGGATGCGTCATGTATTGCACTAGGAGCAGTATTGACATAGGTTAGTGAAGGGGACTTGGATCATCCTATAGCATTTGCAAGTAGAGAGTTGTCCAAAGTAGAGAAAAATTATTCCACAATAGAGCGCGAAGTTTTAGCTATGGTGTACGCGCTCCATAAGTCTAGGCACTATTTGTTGGGTGGACACTTTAAGATGTATACAGATCATTCCACGTTGAAATAACTGGTCTACAAGCCTGTCTTGGAGGGAAAGATATGTAGGTGCTTGTTTTTGTTCCAGGAGTATGATTTTGAAGTTCTTGTGAAACTAGGATGCTGGAATGTTAGTCTGGATCATCTATCGTGCATCAAAATAAGAGAGGAACCTACTAATTTGGAGGAGGGGCTACCTGATGTGCAACTCTTTGCAATGCACATCATAGACAACCACTTTGAAGGTATTATACACTTTGTAATGACAAGTATGGCTCTGGAAGGATATACAAGCCAACATAAGAAGGAATTGGTGGTGCATGTGACAGAATTTTCTTTCATTGCAGGGAACTTGTAAAAAATGGGGTTAGATGAAATATTGCGATGTTATGTGCTAAAGTTTGAATGAAACAACATCCTTGCTGAGGCTCATGACAGAGCCATGGGAGGTCATTACGTAGGAAAAGCAACAACACAGAAGATTCTATGTGCTAGGTTATGGTGGCCAACCTTGAATAAGGATGCAAAAGCATATTGTAGGGCATGTGACACATGCCAAAGGATGACAAGGCCATCATGCAGGTATGAGCTACCACTGAATCCACAGGTATCACTACAACCCTTCAAGAAGTGGGCGATTGATTTTGTAAGGCCACTTCAGCCACTGGGAAAGAAGACGGGTGCACGGTACATCATCACCACAACTGAATATTTAACCAGATGGGCGAAGGCGCAGCCTGTGAAAGACTATACAAGCACAAGGGCTACAAAATTTATCTTTGAATACATACTCAAAATTTTTGGTTTTCCAAAAATTCTAATGAGTGATCATGGTACACACTTTCTCAATGAGATGATTAGCACGATGACGGAAGAGTTTCAGGTGTACCATCAGAAGAGAATGCCCTATCATTTGTAGGCTAATGGGACGGTGGAAGCTTTTAATAAAGTATTAGAGAATGTGCTCAGGAAGGTTTGCAATGCTCAAAGAAATGACTAGGATGTTTGCATACCTGCGGTGTTATGGGCTTATAAAACAACTTGCAAGAATTCGACTAGACAAATGTCGTTCAGACTGGTTTATGGCATGGAATGTGTGATTCCGATGGAGTACGTTGTACCTAGTTTGTGCATAGAGAAATTCACATGAATGGTGGATCGCGAAGCCCTAGAGGAAAGGCTTGCACAACCAACAAATCTTGAAGAAGATAGATTTCTAGCTAGATTCCATCAACAGGTCCAAAAGGAGCACAAAAAGGCATGGCACAGTCGACACATCAAACTGTTCACCTTCAAGGTGAATGATCTAATTTTGTTATATGAAAAAAAGTTTTATAAATTTCCAGGGAAATTTAGGATGCATTGGCTGGGGCCCTATGTCATTAAGGAGATTACATTGCTGGAGCAGTTTAGCTTGTTAAATACAATGGAGAATCATTCCCAGGATGGGTAAATGGCAATCGATTGAAGCCATACACCGGCGATCCAGTGAGATGATTACATGATGGATGCATAGTCTGAGTGCTCTAGGTAGCTGGAAGGAGGCGCGAGACTATAAACTACATTTCCCAGGTTAGGGAGCTGCGTGATTAGGGAACTGCACAGAATGAAGGAATGTCACAGTATTAGCAGATAAGTGCAGGGAGTTGCGCTATCCAAGGAGGGACCACACAGGGCAGCCGAAAAGTGACCACTATGGTCATTATTCATGACTTGACAATCAAAAAATGATGGAATGGAGCCGGGGGGGAACATTTAAGTCAGAATTTAAGGACAATATCTGGGAAAATCCACTGCTAGTCTAGCATTTATGAAAAAGTTATGAAGGGAATGGTCGAATTTGAATTTGAAAATGCCTATATATTATAGGTGGTTTCGCAGTGAAAAACACTTGGCATTTTGAGAATTGAGGCATTAAGCTCTCAAATGCGTATGAACCCCGAGCTCTTTGAAGCCTTGATAACGAATTCAATCTTTGATAATTTGCCAATAGAGACGCAGGTGTTGTTGCCTAGCATAATGTCGGCACCTACAAAAGCCTTGAGTGTAGGAGAAGCAATGGCAGCTGAAGGAACTGTGCTGGAGATCATAATGGAAGCTGAGGGAGATGCCCCAAAGGTTGGAAGTGCAAAAGTACCAATAGAAGTGTATAAATCCCCCAGGACACCCAGGCCAAGGCCTACGCTGACCCATGAGGGTCCAAAATCAAAGAAGGATAAGCAGAAAGCATAAGAGCTAGTGCGCACATCACCTAGAAAGCACCCACAAATAGGAAAGCCCACTGTGAGAGAAAAGGGTAAGGTGATTGACCTAGAGCTTGACGACAAGGTTGAAGAACTCCATGTGCGTGCAGACAATATTGATATCAAGGAGGTAGAGGACATTGATGTGGAGGGGTATGACCCCATTTCTAAACTACCTGAGTACATTCCTCTGCGTGGAGGCAAGGCGAAGGTTATGAAGATGTTGTGGTAAAAACACAACACCCCCCCATTATTGATGCGTCCGCTTCGAATAATGGGGACCCTTTCTATAAAAATTTTGGCTAAGCACCTTTTTTACTTTTATTTTAGTTAATTGCCCTACATTTTCGTTAATTTTTAGTTTTCTTTGGATTCTTGTTTTGATTGCTTTGTTAGAATCGATTTTTATAAGCTTCCCATTGATGCTTGTTTCGCCTCATTTGGTCAACTGGTTTGAAAATGGCACTCCTTTGAAGTCTCATCATTTATCTAGCCTAGGTTAAAAATGTATAAAATGTACAATATTGCATTTTG
>APFE031348662.1:10728-23974 GCA_000404065.3 Pinus taeda
ATATCTTGTGGTATGGTTTAACTTGTGATAAAAATCTTAACTGATATGATATAACAATTGAAAAAAATACTGATTAATCCACCCTCAATATTTGCAACAATTAGTATTAGATTCAGTGTCTTCAAGATCAACCTAACCGCTAGAAGGATTTTTGAATCGCAATGGCCAGTAAAGATGGTAAGCTCCCTCAACTTGATGGAACAAATTTTGCGTACTACTTCATGTCTCTTGGATTCGAAGTTTGGAAATATATGATAGATGGATACAAAATCACATATCCTTTTCCAATAGATCCATATGTGAAGAAAGCATATGTGGCAATGCAAAGGCTTTGAATTCTATAGCAAGTGGTTTGTTAGATTCATAATTCACCAAAGTTATGGGTATTAAAATAGCTAACGGTATGTGGGACAAGCTCATCTGTATTTATGAAGGAGATGACAAAGTCAAAACGGAAAAGCTTCAAACCTATAGAAGGTAGTTTGATAGTATCAAGATGAATTATGAGGAATATATCACTGCTTATTTTCTCCGAGTAGATGAGGTAGTTAATTATCTTAGATGCCTAGGTGATAATGTCAAAGAAAAGATAATTGTCCAAAAGGTCTTGAGATCTCTTCCATATTGTTTTGATTCCAAAGTTTGTGCAATAACCCCTGAGCAACATTACAGTGATCTAGTTGCTCAGGGGTTATTGCAACAAGCATCCCAAGCTTTGGGATGAACATTTATGTTATGTGCAACATGCTTACAGTCGTGCTAAATATTCTTCTACACAGAGATCTCCTTTCGAGACTTGTTTTGGTTTCACACCAAAGTCTTCCTTGGATTTTGTCTTTGAAAAAGACATAGCGGTTGATGGACACAGTGATGTGGACAAAGCAACCAATTTCATTGAACAGATCCAAAAAATACACTAGGCAGTTCAAGAACAGCTGGAAAAGAGCCAGGCCAAGTACAAGGCAAGACATGATAAGCATCGGATGGAGCATAGTTTCCAAGTTGGTGATCAAGTTTGGCTGTGTATCAGCAATGACAGAATGAAAGGTGAAGGAAAGAAGTTGAAGCCAATAAGGCATGGGCCTTTGAAGATACTTGAGAAAATTGGTGAGAATGCCTTTCGCCTTGATTTGCCAGCATACATGCACATCTATTTAGTGGTAAATGCAGAAAATTTAAGACTGTTTGAACCTTCATTAATTGAAGATCCCGAAGAGCAAAGTCAATTGCCTTCCATTGATGATCT
This sequence comes from Pinus taeda, assembly GCA_000404065.3. Lineage (NCBI taxonomy): Eukaryota > Viridiplantae > Streptophyta > Pinopsida > Pinales > Pinaceae > Pinus > Pinus taeda. The sequence continues at coordinate 11,975 of APFE031348662.1, forward strand.
GTTCCCTGAATATAACAATGAGTTGCAGGAAGATACAATTCTGGACAAGAAGGTGAGAACCACATGCAGAGGGTATGTTGAGTACCTAAGAATTGGGCTCAAAGGTTTAAAACCTAGCAATGCAAAGTGGATAGAGATTGGACAAGTGAGGAAGCTATATCCTCACTTGAGCGATGCTTGAAAACCAACTTTTGGTGGTCCAAAAGCTTTTTTAGTGGGAAGGCGTGATCCAAATGGATCCTAGAATACTCTTTAAGTCTTCGAAATCTTCTTAAAATCCTCTAAAAGATCAAATTTATCGCATACGCAAACCTCCAAAAAACAACGGAAAACGCTATCGGGAGCCAAAAACACAAAGGAAACGTTGAAAAATAGAGTAGCGGAGGCTTGAACAGTGAATGCACAATAGCTGTCAGATCTGGCCGATCAATGGTCCAGATCTAATCGACAAATCACAATCAACAAAGGCAGACAAAGGATATCGACACGTAGCATATATGTATTGCGATGGCAATTGGCGGAGTCAATGAGGACTGTTGATCAAGCACGCAAATCGATGGCCCACGTGGCATCGACATATCGCATCGGCAAACAACAATGGAGTGCTCACCAAATGGCCCGGGGTTATTGCGATATGCGATTTCATTCAATTGCATTGCGATATTGCAATCAGAGTTACATAGAGGAGCGGGGTTATACATATATATGTGTGCGATGCGATTAGTTGGACCTGATGGATATATAAACATTATTGCATCAAATTTGAGATCTGTCGAAAGGCATTTTTTAGTGTATTTTCGTATATTTCATTATTAAACAAAATACAAAGGGACATGCCATTGGTGACATGCGATAACGTTTTAAAGGCGGACCCGATAGGAGAATAGGGCACAATGATGAAGATTTGAAGTCCGGAGGAGCAATATTTTGGCAGATTTTCATAAGTTTTGGAATGCATTTCTTTGTGTTAACAGAAAGCGGCTGTTTCAGGGATTTCAAAGGACCGATGCACTCATCCGTTGTAGAATAGGTGGCCACCTCCCCTTAATGCATTATGCAATGAATGTTTAATGCTAGAAGAGGGATTCGAGCGGACAGAGGCCGGGAGGTAGAAAGCCAATAAGCGGAAACGGATAGGCCGAACAGTTTGGCTTTAAAGCCATAGAAAACAGAACACAGAGGCAATGCTGAGACTGAGAAAAGATAGAAACAAAGAGTGAGAGAGTGAGTTTGTGTATTCAGAGAGGCTTGAGAGGTTCAAGAAAAACTCTTGCTGTTGTATCCGTTGTGTGTTGAGTCTCAAATTGAGCTCATACTGTTGTAAAACTCAGTTCTAAAGACATAATAGAGAGGCCACCAATGAACGCTAGACCGGGAGATGTAGCCCAAGAGTTGGGTGAACTCCATATTAAATTCATTGTGTTATGCGTATTTGTTTATTATGTTTTTTTCTCACTCCTTAACTGTCTATATTACTCGCAATCTGATCGATCCATTTCATAAGTAATGTAGGCCAATCCATGCACATTAGTCTGTAATACATTAAAAATAAACTAAGATTTTCATTATCAGATCAATGCCATAGAAAAACTAAAAGATTTGGACTCTCTATTGATGGATGAGCTTCATGGAATTCTCACTGCATATGAGATTAGGCCAAGGAATTCAACTCACAAGGAAGCTACATTCAAGGCATTTAAGGCATCAAGAAAGATAAATAATTGTGATTGCAGTAACAATGATTTTGATATTGAAACAACACAATTTGTCAAGAAACTCAAGAAAGGATCCCAACTCAAAGGTGAGTTGCCTCTCATTTGGTTTAGATGTGTTAAAATAAGACATTATGCAACAAAGTGGCCTTTTAAAGATGACAATTATGATGAATATGAACTTAAGAGAAGAACTTTCACGAGGAAAGGCTCAAACAAAAAGAATTTGTTCTCCAAACAAGACAATTTGACTCTAAAGAATAAGAAGAATATGGTTAAAGGAATAAGTATTGTTCATGGCCTTTGCAAATGAAACATATAATCCAAAAGAAGAAGAAAGTCTAAAAGTAGAAGGAAATGTGGAAGAAATATTGATTAGTGCCATAGAAGAAAATGAGAGACTTAGAAATAAGAATGAAAAGTTATCTCAAGAAATCAACTCTCTCAAAACCAAGAAGGAAGAAGTTAAAAGAATAGAAGTGTTGAGTAAAAGCCAAAGGAAAAAGAAGAAATATGCGAAAAATCGGAAGTTGAAGTTGTATCTATAAAAGGAGAGTTAGACAAAGCCAACAAGAATTTGAGAAGTCCCCATACCTTGGATGTCATTCACAGCTCTCAAAGGCCACTACATGAAAAATCTAGACTTGGCTATACAAGTGATTTTTCCAATTCAAAGGAAGGAACCAATGGTCATCATGTAGAAAAACCTAGAAGTTTCGCTGATGTCCTTAAAGGATCTTATCATTATTGTGACGCAATATTTTGTCACCGACCTCGCATTCCCTTATCCCGGACACTGTTGGTCCATGTTATTGACATCTTGTTTGTGTCATGTTGCAAAATATGTGTCAATGTCTTCCTTGTCATCTCAGGAAGAATACCTCAATTCATTACTCTTGGAGCAAGCCCTTTTTACCCTATGTTTTTGGGTCGTCGCGGGTCTGCAGTTATTCCACCCGTGAAGATGGCCAAGATTGGACTAAGCCCAGTGACGTCTTTTCTTTGTCCCTATGTTTCACTCGCGACGAACTACTTTTGGCGAGTTTGTTTTAACAAATTGTCTATGAGTGGCCCTGGGGTTGGTTGTTGGATCAAGATGAGCTCGACTCTCTCCCTTGGGATGGTTGTTCCACCTTTTGTGCAACCTCACAAAGGGATAAGCTCTTTCTCCCATCCCTTATGGAGGCTCCTCCTCCTATAAATATCTCCTTCATGGCTGAAATATGCTAGTGGAAGTTGATGGTAGCTTTAGGTAGTGAAAGTTGAAGTTAGAGGAACAATAGAGATAACAGTTTGGAAGTAGCCACTTATTTCACTTAGCCTGGGATGGTTTTGTGTGGATTTGGCTTGAGTGTATGAGGGTGCCAACATCATAATTTTTCCTTTTGGGTAGGAGAGAGAGTTATTCATCCTCTTGGGAGACGATTCACGAGAGAATGCTTACAGAGACATGCTGACAACATCCTTCAACGAGACCTACAATGTAAAGGCATGGTTGCAAGTTTTACTTCAGTTTATATTAATATAAATCAACGATTTATTTTCTATATCTTATGTCAAATTTCATATTGATAGCTTGAAGCTCCTTGACCCTTTAAGTAGATCATTTTTGTTGTTTTCTATTATGTTTGTTATTTTTCTCTGCATGTTGTTTCAGGTACGTAAGTGATTAGAAGAGAAGAAGAACGAGAGCTAGAGCAACACGACGGGAACTTCATCAAACGAGGATTTGAAGGTTGGCCTTCATGACATCAACTATCTAAGGAAATTAACATTGATATTGTCTTTGCTGTGACTAGACCCACTCTAGGGCTAGAGGGGTTGCCTCTGTCCGTAGAGGGAACTTGCCTGCATCACTAGTTGGTGACCATAATGGGGAGCCTATGTCTTTTGCCTCTTGATTTGATTTTGCTTTCCTTGTTCATTGTCTCCTTTACTTTTTGGGTGCAGTTCTCCATATTGTGGGTTGTTTGACTACTCTTGGTAGTCTTCCTTCTACCATAAGTGATAGGTTTGGATTTTCCTTAGCCAAATTTCTAAAATTTTCCTTTGATTTGGGGTCATCTCCTTTTTTCTTCTTATAATTTGTTTTTTGTTTTTTGTTTTTTTTTTTGTTTTTTTGTTTTTTGTTTTTTTTTGTTTTTTGTTTTTTTTTGTTTTTGTTTTTTTGTTTTTTTGTTTTTGTTTTTTTTTTTTTTTGATAGTTGCGAAGATAGTCGCGTCTGCTCTATCTAATTAGTTGCGCCTTTTGCTGTTTGGCATGATTAAATTGCCTCATAGTTGTGAAGGGATCTGAAATAAGCTCGGCGTTGTTGTCTGGTGTACTTTTGCGTTGATGTCGCTGAGTTGCTAGTTAGGGGGGTGCGATGTTTCATTGTTGGAACATGTTGTCAATTTGACGCTCGCGAACATTCCTGTAGGTTTCAGTTTTGAAGTTTTGTTTTCTAATTGGCCAGTGTGCCCTATCCTTCTGAGCTTGTCTTCTACCTATTTATTGTGTATCAAATTGTTGTTTGCAGGAATATTTGACTCTTGGTTTCATTCCTTTGAGATTTCTCCTTTTGAACTGTGTGAACTGTTCACCTTAGGGTTCCATGGGTTGCTTGTTCATTTGGACTTTTGAGTGGGGTTTGGAGCAATCCCTCGCTTTGTTTGAGGTTTTTCCTTATTGACCGTTCTTTCGTCTTCTTGATTGGTATGTGACTTTTGGTTATCAAACTTGTAAGCCTTGTTTGTTTGGTTTCCTTCCATCACTTTGGCATAGATTACATTGCTTCCCGGTCACTTAGAAAGCTTTCCAGTTTTTGCAAAAAGAAACATATTCTTTGTTTTGAGTCTTTGATTCATTCTGAGTGGAATGTTTCTCTTTACTTGTTGAATGGTTTCATTTGGAAAGGACTTAACACTAGCATTGTTTTGACTTTTGCATTTGGTCGCTTGTCATCTATTCGAAAAACCAAAATATTGTGTTCATTTTGCATTAAGAAATGAGAACAATCTTTTGTATTAGTAAATTCTTGACATTTAGAAGTTGAAAAGCAAAGGATTAATTTTTCATTTTCTTAATTAGATTGCTTGCAAGTTAGTGAAATATAAGAGCATTTCTCTTTCCTCTTGATTGGTTTGTTTGTGAAATGACGAAAAGTACCATTCTTGTATTTGCTTGCTTGTTGCTTTAAAATTAACATCTCCCTTTTCTTTAGTTAGTTGTTCATTGAAAAGAAATGGTTTCTTGTCTCATTTAGTTTCATTCTAGGAGTTTTTGGAGATACATTAAGTAGGGCCTTGAAACTGAGATTTAATTCAAGATAAATTGCTAAAATTTATCGAATTAATCTAAGGAAGCATTGGAACTTAACGCTCATATATCTATAGGTCTAGGCTAGAGACGTGTTCTGCCGTCTTTAAACCTAGTGGCTGTTGCTTTCAGTAAGGTTGGGTGATTCCTCATTTTGTGATTCAATAAGTGCTAGTATGGACTTGTGTAGCCTGTACAGTCGTGTATATGATGGTATACCGCACTAGGTTGCAATCCTGTTGTCCATAGGAAGCCGATTCTGCCGCCTTGCGAATTGTAATGCACCGAAAACAACATTTGGGAAGATTAGCTACTGAACGGGAAGTCCTCGGTCATTTCTATTTCATTTTACTACCAAGGTGTATATGCAGTTTTACAATTTGTTTGGTAAACCTTTTGCCTAGAGTTCCAAAGTAGTCACTTTCGTTCCTTTTCGACTCTTTAAAAGTAAAAAGATCATCTGACCACTTGTCCTTTCAGGCTCATTAAACTTTGAAGGAGACTAGAATCATATTTTTCCATTTTTCTCGACTCTTAAAATATGAAAAGGAAAAGTTTTGTTTTAGTGTCTTAAAATTAATTGCTCACAAAATATTCCTGGTTACAGTTATCTTCCTTACCGATTCTTTAAAAGTCGATTCCAATGGAAACATTTCCAGAGTCCACTAGTCAAGGGTTCCCCTCGGAAGGGAATCCTGGTCCTTTTCCTTATTTTGGAAATGCTAGTGCTCCTTATGTGGCAACGTTGTCCCTCCTTGGGTTAACCATTGGTTTACCTGTCTGGTTATTCTCGACCTCAGTGATCCCGAGTGTCTCAACTCCTGCCCCGCCATCTCCTTCATTCAAATCACATCACGATGGTTCTAAGGTTGAACCCTCATCTTCTTCCCCTATTTCTCTACCTTCCTCTTCTACTTTTCCTAGTGAAAGTTCCAATCTAGTAACCAGGAGACTAAGAAGGAGAAGAAGAAGAAGAAGAAGACAAAGAAGAAGAAGTCAGCTAAGAAAGTGGCCAACCGTGTGACTGTTACTCCAAATGCATATTCTATGGGCAAACCTTCTATTCCTCCAAGAAAGCTCAGATTCCCTTGAAAGCTATGTAAGGGAGAAAATCTCCTCTGAGACTGTCTTGGAATTCCCAGAGTCTTAGAGGTATGGTCTCAAAATCTGGATTGACCATCCCCATTGACCTCTGGAGATCATGTCGATGCTATGCTCTTGGCTAATGATGGTAAGAAGAAAGGGAAGATTAGATTTCCCTGTAGGATATGTGAAGGAGAGCATATTCTTTACCTTTGTCCTCTTATGGATAAAGATTCCAAAGTTTTGGAAAATCTTACAGCTCCACAACCCCAACTCCCTGTTGGTTATTAGAGGCTTCCTTCTGACCCTCTGCCACTTCATAAAGAGATTGATTCAGATTCATCTCTTGCCCATTCTGCTTTTCCTGAGTGAGACTCTTTTATCTATGTTCCCGCCCAACCATTGGTCATAAAGAGTGTCAAATTGGCTCTGCCACCAGTTCGTCAATATGTTTCGAAAGAGTGTAGTGATCGTACTGCTCAATCTCTTCTTGTCTCCTCAGATTTTCATGAATCGGAAAGTGACCCCCATCCTAGCTATTTAGGAGAGTCCTTTTCTATTCCTGTAGAGCATGGGGGAAATCATATGATATCCCCACCAAGTAGTCCTGTCATTTATTTTGATTGGAGTCACTTGACTGCTTTCTGCCTCCCATCTTATGTGCCTTTCCAGATCATTGTACAAGCCTATAATATGGTAGTACCTCACACTATATTCTATGAAGGTGCGCCTGTTAACATCATGTCTTTTACTACTTGGAAAGCTTTGGGCGCCCCACAACTTGTGCCTGTTACCTCGAATCTGTTGGCTTTCAACGAAGGAATTAGTCAACCCTTAGTGATCCTTCCGAAGTTCCCCATTACTTTGGGAGGAAAGACCGTTTATATAGACATGATGGTAGTCCAAGGTCCGTTAGATTTTGATCTCCTCCTTGGACGCGACTATGTATGTTCCATGACCCTCTTGGTCATGACACTAGCTAATGCACACGAATCCAACATGCAATTATATAAGCGAAAACCATTTACCAGCAAGGTGATGAAAAATGACCGATGATCCTTATTTCCTTTACCTCGATTCGTATTTTGAAGAATCGCCATGTTGAAATATGTAACTAGGTCGATCTTCATACTGACATATGTACTCACGATTTTATGTATTTAATGAAAAGAGAAAAATAAATTTATTATTGTTATTCTTAAGGCATGGGTTTCATGATTAAGGGAAATTTATTTTTAGGTTAAGCACCCATTGAGTGCTTTTAGGGATTGTCATTGAGTCTACAAGTCAATTGAGTCATTGCCATGTTTGAAAGACCCTTTTGGGCATGTTACATATTGTAAACAAAAAATATTTGACTCAAAAGAAAGTCAAAAGACCCTCCAAGACCTCGTCATGTTGCAAAGATCAAGTTGGCCTAAAGATGGCAATTTTTACCCCTCAAAAGCCTATAAATAAGAAGGCACTCGACCTCTTTTGGATACACTCTCAAGCAAGTTCAATCTCCTCAAGATAGAAGTTGGAAAATGACAAAGAAGAAGAAGAAGAATATGATCGAAGTTGTGGGCCTTTCTTTCTCTCTCTTTAGTTAGGGATTCTACAGTTACTAGGCAAGATGAAATTTTGAAGCTGCATCAAAGCTGTGAAGCTACAACTAGGTCGAAGCTATTAAAGGTCGAAATTGTGAATCTGCTGGAGAGGTCGAAGTTGCAGTAGAATATACTGGTCGAAGTTGCAGTAGAATCTATTGGTCGAAGTTGCAGAAGAATTTGTTGGGCAAAAGAATTTGCTAGAGGTCGAAATTGCAGTGGTTGCTAAGGAATTGCTAGAAGGAAATCTCGTCAAGGTTTTTGTCTTGGAGGATCTTGGTCAAGGGTCATAGGTCTTGAAATTTTTTAATCAAAGATTCTATAAGAAGAGAATAATTCTTGTGGGTTTTCCTCCCAAGTGGAGAGGTTTTGGACCTGGCTGATTGCCTATATCTTGTGTCATTTTTTCTCACTGTTATTTATGGTTTGGTAGTTGTTTGATGAAAAGAACACAATAATAATTAAGGTGAAAAAGAATCTAATCAAGAGAAGCAAAAATACATCACAAGCAGTTATCAAAGTAAGAGAAATCACATAATCTAGCTGCCCCTAGATTTCTCAACACAGCGAAGCGTGCTGATAATAGCTTCGAGGTCCCTTCTGAGAGGGGCATCAATGACTCTCAACAATTTAGACTTCTGAGAGGGGAGCTTCAAAACATCTATTACAAGAAATAATAACTTTTCATTATTTATCCATCCTCCCAAGTCAATGTGCAAACTATAATTAAAGAGCCTAGGGGCACATTGAGTCTCACCTTTCTCTTTATTCTTTCATTGATAGGTTAGTTCCTTATCCTTTGGAATCTCCAGAATATGATATGGAGAAGAATTTTCTCCATATCACTTAGTAACCATGTCCCTTTCATCATTAAAATTATTCATGCTATAAGAAGATTGAAGTGTCTTCACATTATGACTTTTCTCCACAACCTCCATCTAATCTTCAATAGACAAGTGACGCTCCTTACCAACAACATTAATATGATCACTTATCTACTCCATTCTAATTTCAACGATCCACTTCACCACAAGCAGGTAGCTTCATCATGAAAGTCATCATAAGGTCTATAATAAGGTGGAACTTGATCAACAAGATTTGTAGACTCAAGTGGGTTTTGTGGCCTATGCCCATTAGGAGGGCCCCTCTTCTCCCATCTATCATTTGGTCTAGGTTGAAACTTTTATACTTGTAATATTTCCATTTCAACCAACCTATTTTGAAACACTTATTTCCTTGGCATGGTTTTCTATTAATTTCACTTGGTTGAGTTCCATATTCTTAATCATTAGTGTCCTTAATATGATCACTTTCAACTTCTTTAACTTATTTTCTCTTTGCCTCTTCTTGTGATAATCCCTAGTATATCCCAGAAGCTCAAACTTCTCAGGTGCTTTTCTACATTTCTCCAATTCTTTAGCTATACTCTGAGCAACAATGTCCTATCTCATAAGAAGTGTCAGCTTCATATGCATCTACATAATATATCAAAATAGACTTTCTGGTGGTTTAACATCTTGAGGTAAACTTTTAACAATATCATTAACTTTCTTATTAAATTCCTCCACAATATCGTTCTCATTTTTCTTCATATGGCTAATAGTGTTAAGCAAGTGCCTTTCTTCTCTTTTAACTCCATATTTATTTTTTAAGGCACTGATGATAAACCTTAATTTTTTTTTTGAAATTGTTAGTAGCAAAGTCTGTGGACCAATCTAGAGCATCCTCATCAAGAGAGAGGATGAAAAGTTTCATCTTTATGTGTTCATGGTTAACATTGTTACACTGCTCACAAAAAGATTGAAATTCCTAAGGTGAGTTTTATCACTAATAACATTATTTCCCTCAAAAGAAAACTTTTCAATGGCTTTATCCGAAATAAGATTCGGATGGCCATTAATGTTAGTGAAATTACAAGGGGAAAACAAGTTATCTATGACGTATTGTTCAACCAGACCTTGAAAAAGCAGATGGATAATAGAAATAACTTCTTGCCCAAGATTAGTAGGAAGTCTACGAGAAGAGAGCCTGTTTAGTTTCACTCTAAAATCCTTTTCAGGATCAAGAATGGGGTTAACCAAGCTACTTGGATTACTTCTAGTAAAAACTCTTGTAGAAAATGAATCAATTGGAGTCGCCACTTGGATAGGAATCTAAATCTTGAGATCCAAAATGAAAGAACCAAAAGTTTGTTGTATTCCGGGTCAAAGAGGACTTATCCTTGAAAATGGTGCCAAAAAATGTTATTTCCTAAGATACACACCTAGTGCGATTTGGGACTTTTCCCACATTAATCTAGGTGTGCATCCGAGGCAATAACATGGATCAACCCTCCTAACTCTAATTAGGATTTGTGAGGCAAATGAGAGAGGTGTTATGATTTTATAGGCTTGGAGAGGTTGGTTTTGGAGGGAAATAGCCCCTAGTTTCCCAAAAAACCACTCAACCACCCTAAATTTCTCTATGTGGGTTTGTGGCCGTGCATGTGCAAGCTGCTAATGCGCTGGTCGAGTTATGATGCAACTAACTGGTTCATATTGGTTTGGTCCCAAATTAGGATCTACCTCGATCCAAACCAATGCCATTGGCCACGTTGACCTCCTAGCCTAATGCACTAGTCTATTTGATCAGATAGCGACTCAATCGACTGGATTTTAAAACCAGGATGTTGATTTGGCGTAGCATCAGATGTACTCTAGCCACGAAAAATGGTGGAGAGGCTAAGGCACATGAGATCTTCAAGACTCATAAATGCTTTGGGCAGAATCTAAGCAGGTTGGGAGATATTAAAATAATTAATATTTTTTAATGGAGTCCCTAAGTCCAAACTTAGGAAAAATAAAATATTAATGTGAATTAATATAAAACTGAGTTAGAATGTTCCAAAAAGTCATGGATCAAGCCAAATCTAATCTTAGCCATTGATTAGGGACTTAATCTTGACCGTTGAATTGTCAATGAGAAAAGTATAAGAGGAGGCTTGAGGGTCACTTGGAGAACACATCGAGTTGATCAAGAATTCGATTTTCTGGGGCATGACTTGCTGAGGAAATAGAAGGAGTGATCAGAGTTGAATTTGAGGCGTAGTGAATGCAATAGCAAAGAGGCAGAGATAGTACCAGGAGCATCAACACAAAAGTCGAGAGAGGGTTTATGCAGAGCTAGCTAGAGGCTAAGCAGAAGCAACCAGAGGCCACACAGAGGAAGCCAGGAGCTGCGCAGAGCCTGAAGAGGGTTAGTGTGGGAGACTTAGAGGCTCGAGAGGCTGACAAAGAGCCCCCAGAGGTTGACGTTGGGCCAGAGAGGCTGACACAGATCCTAGAGGTTGACGCTGGGAGATTTCGTGGGGTAGATTGAGGCTGATATCTGTCTCCGACTAAGAGGTACTACTACCAAAGGTATTCTCTATTGAGTGAGCCATTTTTGGTACCCAAATTGTATTTTGAAACTGCCTAATAATAAAACCCTTAGATAATTGCACTAGTTTTCCCGCATTGGGTTCTTCTGGGGACATTAGTAAAAATATAGCAGTGTCACTTGTGTGCTTGTTATTTTTTCTCTTCAATTGATGATCTGTATGTGTTGAGACTGTATTTGTATTTATTTTCAGTATTTACATGGTAAATAACTTGTTAATTAACATAACAAGTAGGAAGAAATAAATTAGAAAGTACAGGAAGGATTTATAATAGTTAGACTTAGAAATTCTAACACATGACATTATATTATATTATATTTATATTATTATTATTGGCATACCACATAATCTATTATATTATGTGATATATCATGTATAATGTAAGACCTATGTTCCACGCATAAATACACTTCAGTGCATTTCTTTATAATTAAAAATAAAATTCAATTTACCTCACATTATGTATTGAGTATTATTGTTATATTATATATTATGTACCATGTTACATGTATATTTTTTTTAATGTAAGGATTAAGATATCTTCTAGAATTTGAGGCTATACAATAAAGCTCAAAACTATTACAACAATATACCATAATAGACGTGGGAATTGGACTTGAGAAACAATATATCATAAGAAATGTGGGAATTGGACCTGAGACAAAAAGATAACAATTCTTTCCAAACTAAAGTAAGTGTTACCCAATATATTATATCCTTTCATTTATTTATTAGATCACAGATTATAAGTAATTATATGTCGTTATTTATGAAGTAATGCATTTATATTTATATTTTATTAAAGATAAATGTATTAGTGGTTTTAAAGATGGATTTCTTTTTCTTTTCTAAACTCTCTTAATAGTTACATCAAGATAATTTTTTAAACTAATTTTATTT
>APFE031348662.1:25406-64107 GCA_000404065.3 Pinus taeda
TTTTTAATTTTTTTATCATAGAAAAAGATGCGTAATTTTTTTCATCATAGAAAGAGAAAATTACATTTGCATATGCGCCTAACGCATACCAAAATATTACCATTTGAAACTATGGACAACGCTTTACATTCCAAAAAGAAACCCTAAAAGAGAAAACTACATTTGCATATGCACCAAGCACATACCAAACAATTACCATATGAAACTAGGGACAATGCTTTATATTCAGAAAAGAAACCCCAGGGACAACATACCCTAGGCTGAAAGATTGAAAAAAAGAACAATAACTAGGGATGCAAACCTATTGAAAACTATGAAAGGAGCATTTAACAAAGCCCAAAAATGGGCACACAACCATTTCAATGCTCATCAGCAAACTTCCAACAAGGAAAAAGATTAAGAGAAAGGGCACAAGGCCCATGAAACAAAGCCCTAAGGGGCACAAACAAACTAAAAACAGAGGAAAATCCCTAAGACAAGGCAACAATAAGCAGGCTAGAAGAGCTACTGTATTTGATGAAAACTCCAAAGATAGTGACCACAAACACAACTAGAAGCTAGAGATCGCTACAACCAAGGAATAGGCTGCAGGGAAACACTAAGTAGACGAAACCCCGCACATATGAGAAAAAACACGTCAATATCAAACCGATGAAACACCAAATTACCAACACACTGAAGTCCCCGCTCTGTAGCAATGCCTCCATGAACCATAGACAATAGCCACACCCATAAAGAGAAATCCTCAACAAAAAGAGAATTACAAGAGGCACAACAAAAGACAGGCAGCTAGGGTTCAACAAGCCCCCCTCCCCTTTGTCAACTCCCCTTGTGCCCTCCTCCCTAAACTCCCACTAAAGATGTAAAAAATAAGTTTTATATATATATAATATAATATATATATAATAATATAATATCAAAATTTATTTATTACATTTTTTTGGGAATGTTGATTTTAATATATTTTTTTATAAATATATTAAAAATTATAAAGATTATTAAGTTTTTAATTAATTTTATTTATAAATCACTTTTTAGTTTAACTTAATCATATATGTGTAAAGACTAAGTTGTATTAATTATTTTTCGAAATAAAAATTAATTTTAAATCTCAAAATTCCCTTAATGAATATTAAAAATTGATTAAATTATTGAATTTCATAATAAAAGAACAAATTAGCACAAGTGATTTGTGAAAGTGAATGCCATTATGAGAAATGACATATCCTAAAAAGATGGTGTTTAGATTTTGATTTTGATCATGGATATTAACATGTGTGCTTTTTGCCTCTTTACTTCCTTACTATTTTCATAGTTGAATTTTATTTCTTAAGACCTGTTGAAGAGATTCTTTAAAGTAGTATCCAAATCCTCCTAAGGTGAATTGGATTCTCTCGAGTTAAGATTACCCATTTGGCCTATCTTTTGATGGCACCAAACAAAGAAGGGTTTGTTTGCTGACCACTCCAACAATCAGTGCTACCTAATCTTCCTGATGAAAGAAATGAAGCCTTTCTTTGGGGACTTTACACGGTGTTTGTTCCATTACTGATGGCAAAGCCCATTTGCTTGCTATTTATTTTATATTTTGTCATACCATATATTGTAGTTTTTATGATTCAAGCCTTGTGCACTCATTTCTCCCTCTGGATGACGGAGATTTCTTTCATTATCTATAGTCCTCTTATTCTTCACTCTTTATAGATATTCCTTGCATGTATTGTTTATGGACACAATTGGTGGAATGTACATTTTCCTACATCCAAGGAGGGAAGGCACTGAGAGTTTGATGATAACTACTGGCCAATTCTTCTTTATAGAACCTCCAAATGTACTGCACATATTCCGTTTTTGATGACAGTTTTTGTTCTTATTGTTCCATATTATATTTGTATGCAGTATGTGCTTACCCACTATATCTTTTGTTTCTTCGTGTCTTATGCTGACGGGTTAAAAATATTGATTTTTATTGCTTTGGCATGGTGTGTTCATGTGTGAACTTTGCAATCAGAGTAGTTCTTCAATGCGCTGAAAGGACATGGTTCACTCTGTCACCTTGTGCTTCTTCCCTATGAAAGCCATGGCTACTATGCCTGTGAAAGCATAAAGATTTTTCTCTTTGAGACCGACAGATAGCTAGATAAGTTCTGTGTGAATTCCCCAGATAGTACTTCTGATTGCAAATCCTCTAGTGAAATGGAGAAAGCTGCTGGAGAGGATAAATTTGTTTTGGTTGGAAAGGGTGGAAGTATCAACCCAGAAGAAGATTCCGAACACAATTCTTTCTATTCATTTCCAAGGTAATCTTTATGACAAAATTTCTATCCGCCATTTGGTGAAATGGACATTTGGTGTCTGTTCAAGGTATAATCTGAGAGGAATTTCTCAATTATTTATTTATGATATTTTTTTAATGGCCATTCGTGTCATATCACATCAACAAAAGCATCTGTAGGTCGATGCCTCCTAGAATTTCAAATAAGTCTTACATTGATACAAGAATGTCATGAAATCACTTCTAGACAATTGCTTAAGAATAAATGTAACTAGTGATAGTGATTTTGTCTACCCTTGTTTTTATTTCTCATCTGCACCATTTTAGTAAAGATTCTATGTATGTGTCTACTTGGGAAGCTTCTATTAAGATATATTCTTTTGCATGGAATAGTATTTTGTTGGACCTCCCAAGCCATAAGGAAAAAGGTGTTTAATAAGCATGATTTTTAGGTGGTGAACTTTCCTGCTCAAATACAAGTCAATTTTTATTGGGTACATTCTTGTGATTATGTATTTTTAATTATTATATCAATTATATATAAATTTTATGTTTCCTTCCTTAAAAAACAAAGGAAGAATGTTAGTATGTAATATAAATAAATGATGTTTTCCATTATATTGTGGGAAAGTTGAGGCTTATTTTCATCCTTTAACATTTGAAATGACATCAAATACATTGAAATATTTTGACCATTATACTTTATTAAGTAAATATGTTATTCAATAGATTATTTTGATGAATTATTATTAATGTAATTTTTTTTTTTTTTGGTAGGTAAGCACCCACGGGGGATTTGAACCAGTGACTTATCGCAAGGAGTGCCTTAAAAGTGCACCCATTCACTGTCAATCCAAAGCCCCGTGGGCTTTCAAATTTGAAATAATTTACACATGAAATCTGTATTTTTTATTATTAATTATCAAATATATGAAAATGTTCTGTATTTTTTCTCAATGAGGAGGTACTTTAGATTATTGTTATTTTTGCATTTAAAAGATAATTCAAAGCTTACATAATTAAAACTTTCAAACCATGTTTTATAAGAAAATCATTACAAAAATAAACAATATTTACCAAGAATAACAACTATAAAATTGTTAATGTTGAAGGACATCCAATCTTTTGTGGATTATTATGAATTGTAGAGGACAAGTTTGTTGACAAAATAATTTGTTAGTGATGTCAAAGGTAATCTTGATGGAGATAAAATTACATAGGTTTAAAAAGGACAGTAAGTCCTTTCCAACAATTATTTACTTGTCTCATAACTATTCCTCATTTAAGAGAAATTAAATTTACAAGTTGGAAAACAATTATTTTTTCTCTCTCAAGCCAATCTACACAAACACAAGGCACCCCCACATCGTCCACACAATATAGACATAACACTTTAGTGTGGGGTTCGATCAAGTATAAATAAGGGATTATTTTGACCTTATTTGACCATTCATCCAAGCAAGTAGATTTGAAGAAACAAAGAGTTGATTCGGTTCATATCTCATGAACCCTAAAATGAGTTGAAGAATGTTTTTTGGTTGTTGGTTATAGTTCTTGTTTTATAGCTTCTTTTTGGTAATTCTATGATCAATTTTGGAGGATCATTAGATCATATTTGTGTTTTCTTGCATAGATTTTGGCCCAAGGAAGGAACAAAAGTTCTGCTTATAAGCAAACCTCAAACATGAGATTTCAAACCTATGTTTCAACTTGAGAAAAGACCTTCGAACCTGTGAAGATTTAGCCCTATGGTATGCAAAATTTTGTCCCCCACCGTGATACCTTAGATCTCTTAAATTCGGCCTTAAACCTTAGTTTGAACTTGTGGTTCTATTGCACTGTTCTAGTTTAGTTTGGAGCTTGACAAGGGCTATTTCGGAGCAGGCTTAAAGCAAGTCTTCGGGAGGAATTACTAAATAGCTCTTGAGGCTACCTGTAGTAAACTTGACTTGGTTTGGGGACAGTCACTTTTGGAGTATTATTGAGAGCTCTTAGATCAAACTTTTTGACGACATGAGCGAATGCTTACATAGACACGCTGACAGGACCCTTCAAGGAGACCAACAACATCAAGGCATGGTTGTAAGTTTTACTTTAGTTTATAGTAATACAAATCAATAGTTTATTTCCTATATCTTATGTTAAATTGCATATTGATAGCTTGAAGTTCATTGACCCTTTAAGTAGATTGTTTTTGTCGTTTTCTATTATGTTTGTTGTTGTTCTCTACATGTTGTTTCAGGTACGGAAATGATTAGAAGAGAAGAAGAATGAGAGCTGGAGCAACATGATGGGAAATTCATCAAACAAGGATTTGAAGGTAGGCCTTCATGACATCAACTAAGGAAAATAACATTGATATTGTCTTTGCTGTGACTAGACCCACTCTAGGTCTAGAGGGGTTGCCTCTGTTCGTAGAGGCAACTTGCCTGCATCACAAGTTGGCAACCATACTAGGGAGCCTTTGTCTTTTGCATCTTGATTTGATTTTGCTTTGCTTGTTCATTGTCTCCTTTACTTTTTGGGTGGACTTCTCCATATTGTGGGTTGTTTGACTACTCATGGTAGTCTTCCTTCTATCATAAGTGATAGGTCTGGCCTTTCCTTAATTGAATTTCTAAATTTTTCCTTTGATTTGGGGTCGTCGTATTTCTTTTTTATGACAGTCGTGAAGATAGTCACATCTTCTCTATCCAATTAGTTGTGGCTTCTGCTGTTTGGCACAATTAAATCGTCTCATAGTCACAAAGGCTCCTGAAATAGGCTCAACGTTGTTGTCTGGTGTACTTCTGCGATGACCTCACACAGTTGCTAGTTAGGGGGGTGCGACGTTTCATTTTCAGGGCATGTTGTCAGTTTGACGCTCGTGAAGATTCCCTTAGGTTTCAATTTTGAAGTTTTTTTTGCTAATTGGCTAGTATGTCCTATCCTTCTGAGCTTGTCTTTTGCCTATTTATTGTGTATCAAATTGTTGTTTTTTGGAATATTCGACTCTAGGTTTCATTCCTTTGAGAGTTATCCTTTTGAACTGTGTGACCTGTTCACCTTAGGGTTCCATGGGTTGCTTGTTCGTTTAGACTTTTGAGCAGGGTTTGGAGTAATCCCTCGCTTTGTTTGAGGCATTTCCTTATTGGCTGTTCTTTCATCTTCCTGATTGGTATGTGACGTTTGGTTATCAAACTTGCAAGCCTTGTTTGTTTGGTTTCCTTCCATCTCTTTGATATAGATTACATTGCTTCCAAGTCAGTTAAAAACCTTTCCAGTTTTTTAAAAAAGAAACATATTCTTTGTTTTGAGTCTTTGATTCATTTTGAGTGGAACGTTTCTCTTTACTTGTTGAATGGTTTCATTTAGAAAGGATTTAACACTAGCATTGTTTTGAGTTTTGCATATGGTAACTTGTCATGTACTTGAAAAACCAAAATATTGCATTCATTTTGCATTAAGAAATGAGAACAATATTTTGCATTAGTAAATTCTTGACATTTTGAAGTTGAAAAGCAAAGGATGTATTTTTCATTTTCTTAATTAGATTTCTTGCAAGTTAGTGAAAGATAAGAGCATTTCTCTTTCCTCTTGATTGGTTTGTTTGCGAAATGACGAAAAGTACCATTCTTGCATTTGCTTTCTTGTTGCTTTGATTGCTTTGGAATGAACTTCTCACTTTTCTTTAGTTAGTTGTTGATTGAAAATAAATGGTTTCTTTGCTCATTTAGTTGTATTCTAGGAGTTTTTGGAGATACATTTGGTAGGGCCTTGAAACTGAGATTTAATTCAAGATAAACTACTAAAATTTATCGAATTAATCTAAGGAGGCATTGGAACTTAATGCTCATATATCTAGAGGTCTAGGCTAGAGACGTGTTCCGACATCTTTAAACCTAGTGGTTGTTTCTTTCACTAAGGTTGAGTGGTTCCTCCTTTTTTGATTCGATAAGTGCTAGTACGAACTTGTGCTCCCCGTATCGTCGCATATATGATGGGAAACCCCACTAGGTTGCAATCCTGTTGTCCATAGGAAGCTGAGTCTGCCGCCTTACGAAACATAATGCACCAAAAACAATATTCAAGAAGATTAGCTACCATATGGGAAGTCCTTGGTCATTTCTCTTTTATTTTACTACCAAGGTGTATATGCGGTTTTACGGTTTGCCTAGTAAACCTTTTGCCGAGAGTTCCAGAGCAGTAAGTTTTGTTCCTTTTCAACTCTTTAAAAGTAAAAGGATCATCTGAGCACTTGTCCTTTCAGGCTCATTAAACTTTAAAGGAGACCAGAGTCATGTTTTTCCCTTTTTCTTGACTCTTAAAATATGAAAAGGAAAACTCTTGTTTTAGTGTCTTAGAATTAACTGCCCAAAAAATATTCGTGGTTACAGTTATCTTCCTTACTGATTCTTTAAAAGTTGATTCCAACAGAAACATTTATTGAGTCCACTAGTCAAGGGTTTCCCTCAGAAGGGAATCCTAGTCATTTTCCTTCTTTTGGAAATGTTGGTGCTCCTTATATGGAAACATTGTCCCTCCCTGGGTTAACCATTGGTTTATCTGTCTGGTTATTTTCGACCTCGGTGCCCCCGAGTGTCTCAACTCCTGCCTCACCATCTCCTTCATTCGAATCATGTCACGATGGTTCTGAGGTTGACCCCTCACCTTCTTCCCCTATTTCTCCACCTTCCTCTTCTACTTCGCGTGGTGAAAGTTTCAAATCTAGTAACCAGGAGACTAAGAAGAAGAAGAAGAAGATGAAGAAGAAGAAGTCAGCTAAGCAAGAGTCCAATCATGCAACTATTACACCAAATGCACCTTCTATGGGAAAAACTTATGTTCCTCTAAGGGAGGTCAGATTCCCTTGCAAGCTATGTAAGGGAGACCATCTCCTCCGAGTCTGTCCTAACATTCTCAGAGTCTTAGAGGTATGGTCTCAAAATCTAGATCGACCATCCCCATTGACCTCTGGAGATCATGTAGATGCTATGCCCTTGGCTAGCGATGGTAAGAATAAAGGGAAGATTAGATTTCCCTATAGGATATGTGAAGGAGAGCATCTTCTTCACCTTTGTTCTCTTATGGATAAAGCTTCCAAAGTTTTGGAAAATCTTACAGCTCCTTAACACCAACCCCCTGTTGGTTATTAGAGGCTTTCTTCTGACCCTCTCCCGGTTGGTAAAGAGATTGGCTTGGATTCATATCTTGCCCATCCCGCTCTTCCTGAGCGAGACTCTTTTGTGTCTGTTCCTGACCAACCATTGTTCCAAAAGAGTGTTGACTTGGCTCTACCACCAGTTGCTCACTCTGTTCTGGAAGAGCATAGTGATCATATTGCTCAAGTTCTTCTTGCATCCTCAAATTTTCATGAATCGAAGAGTGACTCCCTCATCCCAGTTATTCAGGAGAGTCCTTCTATTCCTGTAGAGCATGGGGGAAATCATATGATATCCCCACCAAGTAGTTCTACCATTTCTTTCGATTGGAGTCACTTGACTGCTTTCCGCCTCCCATCTTATGTGCCTTTCTAGATCACAGTACAAGCCTATAATATGGTAGTACTTTTCACTATATTAGATGAAGTTGCATCGATTAGCATCATGGCTTGTACTACTTGGCAAGCTTTCGGCGCCCCATAGCTTGTGCCTATTACCCAAAATCTGTTGGCTTTCATTGGAAGAATCAATCAACCCTTAGGGATCCTTCTGAAGTTCCCCATTACTTTGGGAGGAAAGACCATCTATATAGATGTGATGGTAGTCCAAGGTTTGTTAGATTTCGATCTCCTCCTTGGATACGACTATGTGTATGTTCCATGACCCTCTTGGTCATTACACTAGCTAATGCACATGAATCCAACATGCAATTATATAAGCAAAAACCATTTACTAGTAAGGTGATGAAAAACAACTGATGATCCTTATTTCCTTTACCTCGATTCATATTTTGAAGAATCACCATGTTGAAATATGTAACTAGGTTCGATCTTCATATTGCCCTATGTAATCATGATTTCATGTATTTAATGAAAAGAGAAAAATAAATTTTGTTATTGTTATTCTTAAGGCATGTGTTTCATGCTCAAAGGAAATTTATTTTTTAGGTAAAGCACCCATTGAGTGCTTCTAGGGCTTGTCATTGAGTCTACAAGTCAATTGAGTCATTGCCATGTATGAAAGACCCTTTTGGGCATGCTACATATTGTAAAAAATATATATATTTGAGCCAAAAGAAAGTAAAAAGACCCTCCAAGACCTCGTCATGTTGCAAAGATAAAGTCAGACTAAAGATAGCAATGTACCCCTCGAAAACCTATAAATGAGAAGGATCTCAACCTCATTTGGAGACACTCTCAAGCAAGTTCAATCTCCTCAAGATAGAAGTTGGAAAATGACGAAGAAGAAGAAGAACAAGATTGAAGTTGTGGGCCTCTCTCTCTCTCTCTCTCTCTCTCTCTCTTTAGTTAGGGTTTCTATAGTTACTAGGCAAGATGAAATCTTGAAGCTGCATCAAAGTTGTGAAGCTACAACTAGGTCGAAGCTATTAAAGTTAGAAATTGTGAATCTGCTGGAGAGGTCAAAGTTGTAGTTGAATCTGCTAGTCGAAGTTGCAGTAGAATCTATTGGTCTAAGTTGCAGAAGAATTTGTTGGGCAAAAGAATTTGTTGGAGGTCGAAATTGCAGTGGTTGCTAAGGAATTGCTAGAAGGAAAGCTCATCAAGGGACTTGGTATTGGAGGATCTTGGTCAAAGGTCATAGGTCTTGAAATTCGTTAATTAAAGATTCTATAAGAAGAGAATAATTCTTGTGGGTTTTTCTCTCAAGTGGAGAGGTTTTGGACCTGGATGATCGCCTATATCTTGTGTCATTTTGTCTCACTATTATTTATGGTTTGGTAGCTGTTTGATGAAAAGATCATAATAATAATTAAGATGAAAAATAATCTAATCAAGAGAAGCAAAAATACATCACAAGTAGTTATCAAAGTAAGAGAAATAACATAATCTAGCTGCCCCTATATTTTTCAACACACCGTAGCGTCTTGATAATAGCTTCGAGGTCCCTTCCAATAGGGGCATCAATGACTCTCAACAATTTAGGCTTTTGAGAGGGGAGCTTCAAAATATCTATTACAAGAACCAATATCTTTGCATTATTTATCCATCCTCCTAAGTCAATGTGAAAACTATAATTAAAGAGCCCAGGGGCACATTGAGTCTCACCTTTCTCTTTATTCATTCATTGATTAGTTAATCCCTTATCCTTTGCAATCTCCACAATCTGATATGGAGAAGACTTTTCTCCATATCAATTAGTAACCATGTCTCTTTCATCATTAAAATAATTCACGCTATAAGAATATCGAAATAGCTTCACAATATGACTTTTCTCCACAACCTCCATCTAATCTTCAATAGACAAGTGATGATCCTTACCAACAAAATTAATATGATCACTTATACACACCATTCTAATTTCAATGATCCATTTCAAGACAGGGAAGGTAGCTTCATCATGAAAGTCATCATAAGGTCTATAATAAGGTGGAACTTGATCAACAAGATTTGTAAACTCAAGTGGGTATGGTGGCCTATGCCCATTAGGAGGGCCCCTCTTCTGCCATCTATAATTTGGTCTAGGTTGGAACTTTTGTACTTGTGATCTTTCCATTTCCACCAACCTATTCTGCATAACACTTATTTCCTTGGCATGGTTTTCTATTAATTTCAGTTGGTTGAGTTCCATATTATTAATCATTTGTGTCAACTCCTTAATATGATCACTTTCAACTTCTTTAACTTCTTTTCCCTTTGACTCTTTCTTGTGATAACCCCTAGTAAATTGTAGAAGCTTAAACTTCTCAGGTGGTTTTCTACATTTCTCCAATTCTTCAGCTAAACTCTGAGCAACCTTAAAATCATTAGGCTTACAATGTCTTAGCTCATAAGAAGTGTCAACTTCATATGCATCTACATAATATATCAAAATAGACTTTCTAGAGGTTTAACATCTTGAGGTGAAATTTTAACAATATCATTAAATTTCTTATTAAATTCCTCCACAGTTTCATTCTCATTCTTCTTCATATGGCTAATAGTGTTAAGAAAGTGCATTTCTTCTCTTTTATCCCCATATTTCTTATTAAAGGCACTGATGATGGACCCTAAAAAAAATTAAAACTGTTAGTAGCAAACTCTGTGGACCAATCTAGAGCATCCTCATCAAGAGAGAGGATGAAAAGTCTCATCTTTACGTATTCATGGTTAGCATTGTTATACTGTTCACAAAAAGGTTGAAATTCCTAAGGTGAGTTTTATCACTAATAACATTATTTCCCTTAAAAGAAAACTTTTCAATGGCTTTATTCGAAATAAGATTCGGATAACCATTAATGTTAGTGAAATTACAAGGGGCAACCAAGTTATCTATGATGTCCTGTTCAACCGTACCTTAAAAAAATAGATGGATAATAGAAATAACTTCCCTCCCAAGATTAGCAGGAAGTCTACAAGAAGAGAGCCTATTTAGTTTCACTCTAAGAACCTTTTAAGGATCAAGAATGGGGTTAACCAAGCTACTTGGATTACTTCTAGTAGAAACTCTTGTAGAAAAAGAATCAATTGGAGTCGCCAATAGGATAGGAATATAACTCTAGAGATCCAAAATGCAAGAACCAAAAGTTTGTTGTATTCCGGGTCAAAGAGGATTTATCCCTAACAATGGTGCCAAAAAACGTTGTTGCCTAAGATGCACACCTAGTGCGATTAGGGAATTTTCCCACATTAATTTAGGTGTGCATCCGAGGCGACAATAGGGATCAACCCTCCTAACTATAATTGGGATTTGTGAGGAAAATGAGAGAGGAGTTATGATTTTATAGGTTTGGAGAGGTTTTTTTGGAGGGAAATAGCCCCTAGTTTCCCAAAAAACCACTCAACCACCCTAAACTGCTCTATGTGGGTTTGTGGCTGTGCATGTGCAAGCCACCAATGCGTTGGTCAAGTTATGATGCAACCGACTGGCTCATATTGGTTTGGTCCTAAATTAGGATCTACCTTGACCCAAACCAATTCCATTGGCCACGTTGACCTCCTAGCCTAATGCACCAGTCTATTTGATCAGATAGCTATTCAATCCAACTAGATTTTAAAACCATGATGTTGATTTGGGGTAGCATCAGATGTGCTCTAGCCATGAAAATTGGTGGAGAGGCTAAAGCACATGAGATATGCAAGAGCCAGAAATGGTTTGGGAAGAATCTAAGCAGGTTGGGAGATATTAAAATAATTAATATTTTTAATGGAGTCCTTAAGTCTAAACTTAGGGAAAATAAAATATTAACGTGAATTAATATAAAACTGAGTTAGAATGTTCCAAAAAGTCATGGATCAAGCCAAATCTAATCTTAGCCATTGATTAAGGACTTAATCTCCGCCATTTTATTGTCAACGAGGAAAGTATAAGGGGAGGCTTGAGGGTCACTTGGAGAACACACCAAGTTGATCAAGAATTTGGTTTTTTGGGGCACGACTTGTTGAGGAAATCGAAGGAGTGATCAGAGTTGCAGTTGAAGCACAGTGAATGCAGTAGCAGAGAGGCATATATAGTACCGGGAGCATCAACACAGAGACCGCAAGAGGGTTGATGCAGAGCCAACTAGAGGCCATTCAGAAGCAGCTAGAGGCCACACAGAGGCATCCAGGAGCTGTGGAGAGCCTCAAGTGGGTGAGCGTGGGAGATGTAGAGGCTCCAAAGGCTGACAATGAGCCTTGAGAGGATGATGTTGGTCCAGAGAGGTTGACATAGACCTTAGAGGTTGATGCTGGGAGTTTTCGTGGGGCAGATTGGTGCTGATATATGTCTCCGACTGAGAGGTACTATTGTCGAGGGTATTCTTTGTTGGGTGAGCCATTTCTAGCACCCTAATTGTATTTTGAAACTGCTTAATAATAAAACCCTAAGATAGCTACACCAATTTTCCCGCATTGGGTTTTTCCGGGGACATTAGTAAACAAATAATGGTGTCACTTGTGTGTTTGTTTTTTTTTCCTTTAGTTGATGATCTGTATGTGTTGAGACTGTACTTGTATTTATTTTCAATATTTACATGGTAAATAACTTGTTAATTAACATAACAAGTAGGAAGAAATAAATCAGAAATTACAAGAAAGATTTCTAATAGTTAGACTTGGAAATTAGAACACATGACATTATATTATATTTATGTTATTGTTATTGGCATACGACATAATCTATGATATTATGTGATATATCATGTATAATGTAGGACCTATGTTCCACTCATAAATATACTTGTGCTTTTCTTTATAATTAAAAATAAAATTCAATTTACCTCACATGATGTATTAAGTATTATTGTTATATTATATATTATGTATCATGTTACATGTATATTTTTTTTAATGTAAGGATAAGATATTTTCCAGAATTTAAGGCTATACAATAAAGCTCAAAACTATTACAACAATATATCATAATAGATGTGGATATTGAACTTGAGAAACAATATATCATAATAGAAGTGGGAATTGAACTTGAGAGGAAAAGATAACAAATCTTTCCAAACTAAAATAAATGTTACACAATATCCTATATCCTTTCATTTATTTATTAGATCACATATTGTAAGTAATTATATGTCGTTAATTATGAAGTCATGAATTTATATTTATATTTTATTTTAATTTATTTAAAGATAAATGTATTAATGGTTTTACAGATAGTTCTGAATTGGATTCTCTCGAGTTACGATTACCCATTTGGCTTATCTTTTGATAGCACCAAACAAAGAAGGGTTTGTTTGCTGACCACTCCAACAATCAATGCTACCTAGTCTTCTTGATGAGAGGAATGAAGCCTTCCTTTGGGGACTTTACACGGTGTTTGTTCCATTTCTGATGGCAAAGCCCATTTTCTTTCTATTTCTTTTATATTTTGTCATACCATATACTATAGTTTTTATGATTCATGCCCTATGCACTCATTTCTCCCTCTAGACGATGAAACTTTCTTTATCTATAATCCTCTTATTCTTCATTCTTTATAGATATTCCTTGCATGTATTGTTTATGGACACCATTGGTAGAATTTACATTTTCCTGCATCCAAGGAGGGAAGGCACTAAGAGTTTGGTGATAACTACTGGCCAATTCTTCTTTATAGAACCTCCAAATGTGCCACACTTATTCTGGTTTTGATGACAATTTTTTTTCTTACTATTCCATATTATATTTGTATGTAGTATGTGATTACCCACAGGATCTTTTGTTTCTTCGTGTCTTATGGTGAAGGGTTAAAAAAACTGATTTTTATTTCTTTGGCATGGTGTTTTCATGTTTGAACTTTGCAATTAGAGTGGTTCTTCAAAGCACTGAAAGGACATCGTTCACTCTGTCGCTTTGTGCTTCTTCCCTATGAAAGCCATGGCTACTATGCCCTTGAAAGCATGATGCATTTTCTCTTTGAGTCTGACAGATGGCTAGATAAGTTTTGTGTGAATTCCCCAGACAATGCCTCTGATGGAAAATCCTCTGGCGAAATGGAGAAAGCTGTTGGAGAGGATAAATTTGTTTTGGTTGGAAAGGGTGGAAGTACCAACCTAGACGAAGATTCTGGACACAATTCTTTCTATTCATTGCCAAGATCATCTTTATGAAAAACTTTCTGTCCTCCATTTGGTGCCTGTTCAAGGTTTAATCTGAGAGGAATTTCTCAATTATTTATTTATTATATATTTTTAATGGCCATTCATGTTAGATCACATCAACAGAAGCATCTGTAGGCTGATGCCTCCTAGAATTTCAAACAACTCTTACATTGACACAAGAATGTCATGAAATAAGTTCTATACAATTGCTTAAGAATAAATGTAACCAGTGATAGTTATTTTGTCTACCCTTGTTTTTATTTCTCATCTGCACCATTTTAGTAAAGATGTTGTGTATGTGTCTACTTGGGAAGCTTCTATTAAGATATAGTCTTTTGCATGGAATAGTCTTTTGTTGGACCTCCCAAGCCATAATGAAAAAGGTGTTTAATAAGCATGATTTTTAGGTGGTGAACTTTTTTGCTCAAATACAGGTCACTTCTTATTGGGTACATTCTTGTGATTATGTATTTTAAATTATTATATCAATTATATGTTTCCTTCCTTAAAAAACAAAGGAATAATGTTAGTACGTAATATAAATAAATGATGTTTTCCATTATATTGCGGGAAAATTGAGGCTTATTTCCATCCTTTAACATTTGAAATGACATCAAATACATTGAAATATTCTGACCATTATACTTTATTAAGTAAATAGTTTATTCAATAGATTATTTTGATGAATTAATATTAATGTATAATTTGAAATTTAATTTACACATGAAAGTTGTATTTATTATTATTAATTATTAAGTATATGAAAATCTTTTCTATTTTTTTTCAACGAGGAGGTACTTTAGATTATTGTTATTTTTGCATTTAAAAGATAATTCAAAGCTTACATAATTAAAACTTTCAAACCAAGTTTTATAAGAAGATCATTAAAAAATAAACAATATTTACTAAGAATAACAATTATAAAATTGGTAGTGTTGAAGGACATCCAATCTTTTATAAAAATAAACAATATTTACTAAGAATAACAACTATCAAATTGTTAATGTTGAAGAACTTCCAATCTTTTGTAGATTATTATGAATTTTAGAGGACATGTTTGTTGAAGAAATAATTTGTTATTGACTTAAAGGGGCGTCTTGATGGAGATAAAAATTACATAGGTTTAAAAAGGACGTGAAGTCATTTCCGATGATTATTTACTTGTCTCATAACTATTCCTTGTTTAAGAGAAATTAAATTTACAAGTTGGAAAACGATTATTTTTTCTCTCTCAAGACAACCTACACAAACACAAGGTGCCCCTAGATCGTCCACCCCATATAGACATAACACTTTATTGTGGGGTTCGATCAAGTATAAATAAGGGATTATTTTGACCTCATTTGACCATTCATGCAAACAAGTAGATTTGGAGAGACAAAGAGTTAATTCGGTTCATATCTCATGAACCCTAAAATGAGTTGAAGAATGTTGTTTGGTTGTTGGCTATAGTTCTTTTTTTTATAGTTTCTTTTTGGTAATTATATGATCAATTTTGGATACTCATTAGATCATATATGGATTTTCTTGCATATATTTTTGCCCAAGGAAGGAACAAAAGTTCTGCTTGTAAGTAGACCTCAACCATGAGATTTCAAACCTATGTTTCAGCTTGAGAAAAGAGCTTCGAACCTGTGAATATTTAGCCCTATGTCAGCAAAATTTTGTCCCCCACTATGATACCTTAGACCTCAAAATTAAACCTAAAACCTTAGTTTGAACTTGTGGTTCTATTGCACTGTTCTAGTTTAGTTTGGAGCTTGATAAGCGCTAATTTGGAGCAGGCTTAAAGTAAGTCTTTGGGAGGAATTAATAAAGAACTGTTGAGGCCACCTATAGTAAACTTGATTTGGTTTGGGGACAGTCACTTTTGGAGCATTATTAAGAGCTCTTAGAGCAACCTTTTTGAAGACAGTCCCATGTAGACTTGGAGATGTTTTTCTAGAATACTTGAAGACTCCTTTCGAAAGAAACTTTGGATCAAAAGATTGAAGAATCCTTCGAAGAATTTGGAGTAGACTATTGAAGAATATTGAGTAGCTCTTTTGAAGCAGCCCATTTGGAGCACTTTTGAAGACTTTTGAAGCACCTTTTTGAAGCATTCTTCAAATATTTGAAGACATTCTTGAGTAAGTTTTTTTGAAGCGACTTTGGAGAAGGCTTTTCTCTAGAAATCTTTTAGATGAAATGTTGAAGAAGTTAAAGGTTGGAGCTTGATTTTATAATATAGGATTGGAGTCCTCATGCAAGGTTGGAGCCTCATGTGAGGCCAAATTGGAGCCTAGATTTACAATTGAGGATTGAAGTCCTCATTTAAGGTTGGATCCTTGAAGGAGTTGGATATTTTGTTGTATATGTTAGAGCCTGAATTTTTTGCAAAAGAGGATTGGAGTCCTCACTATCTTCATCAATATATATATATATATCTATATTTCTTGTGTTCTAGTTTAACTTATGATAAAAATCTTAATTGAAATGATATAATAATTGAAAGAAATACTAATTAATCCACTCTCAATATTTCCAACAATTAGTATCAAAGTCAGTGTCTTCAAGATCAACCTAACCGCTGGAAGGATTTTTGAATCATAGAGGCCAGTAAAGATGGTAAGGTCCCCTAATTTGATGGAACAAATTTTGCCTTCTAGAAGTTCATAATAGAGTATTACTTAATGTCTCTTGGATTCGAAGTTTGGAAATATGTGATAGATGGATACAAAATCAAATATCCTTTTCCAACAGATCCATATGTGAAGAAAGCATATGTGGCAAATGAAAAGGCTTTGAATTCTATAGCAAGTGGTTTATTAGATTCATAATTCACCAAAGTTATGGGTATTAAAATAGCTAAAGGTATGAAATACAAGCTCATCTATATTTATAAATAATTGTGATTGCAGTAACAATGATTTTGATACTGAAACGACACAATTTGTGAAGAAACTCAAGAAGGGATCCCAATTTAAAGTTGAGTTGCCTCTCATTTGGTTTAGATGTGGTAAAATATGACATTTTGCAAAAAAGTTCCCTTTTAAAGATGTCAGTGATGATGAAGATGAACTTAAGAGAAGAACTTTCACGACGAAAGGCTCAAACGAAAATAATTTGTTCTCCAAACAAGACAGTTATGACTCTAAAGAAGAAAAAGAATATGGTCGAAGGAGGAAGTATTGTTCATGGCCTTTGCAAATGAAACATACAATCCAAAATAAGAAGAAAGCCTAGAAATATTGATTAGTTCCATAGAAGAAAATGAG
The DNA here is from genome assembly GCA_000404065.3 of Pinus taeda. NCBI lineage: Eukaryota > Viridiplantae > Streptophyta > Pinopsida > Pinales > Pinaceae > Pinus > Pinus taeda. Next base: position 42,591 of record APFE031348662.1, read on the forward strand.
AGACTTGGAAATAAGAATGAAAATTAATCAACTCTCTCAAAACCAAGAAGGAAGAAGTTAAAAGAATAGAAGTGTTGAGTAATAAGCTGAAGGAAAAGGAAGAAATATATGAAAAATCAAAAGTTGAATTTGTATCTATAAAAGGAGAGTTAGATAAAGCCAACAAGAATTTGAAAAGTCCCCATACCTTAGATGTCATTCTCAGCTCTCAAAGGCCACTACATGACAAATATAGACTGGGCTATACATGTGAATTTTCCAATTCAAAGGAAGAAACCAATGATCATCATGTAGAAAAACCTATAATTTTTGCTGATGTACTTAAAGGATATTATCATTATTGTTACACAGTATTTTGTCACCGACCCCACATTCCCTAATCCTGAACACTTTTGGTCTATGTTATTGACATCTTCTTTGTGTCATGTTGCAAAATATGTGTTAGTGTCTTCCTTGTCATGTCAGGAAGAATACCTCAGTTCATTACTCTTGGAGTAGACCATTTTTAACATATGTTTTTGGGTCATCGCATGTCTGCAGTTATTCTACCCACGAAGATGGCCAAGATTTAACTAAGTCTAGCGATGTCTTCTCTTTGTCCCTGTGTTTCACTCACGACGAACTACTTTTGGTGAGTTTGTTTTAACAAATTGTCTATGGGGTTGGTTGTTGGATCAAGGTGAGCTCGAATCTCTCCCTTGGGATGGTTTTTCCACCTTTTTTTCAACCTCCCAAAGGGATAAGCTCTTTCTCCCATCTCTTATTGAGGCTTCTCCTCCTATAAATATCTCCTTCATGGCTGAAATTTGCTAGTGGAAGTTGATGGTAGCTTTTGGTGTTGAAAGTTGAAGTTAGAACAATAGTAGAGATAGTAGTTTGGAAGTAGCCTCTTATGTAACTTAGCCTCAGATGGTTTTGTGTGGATTTGGTTGGAGTGTATGAGTGTCCCAGCATCATAATTTTGACTTTTGGGTAGGAGAGAGAGTTATTCATCCTCTTAGGAGACGATTCATGAGTGAATTCATGCGGAGACATGCTGACAAGACCCTTCAAGGAGACCTACAACGTCAAGGCATGGTTGTAAGTTTTACTTCAATCTATATTAATACAAATCAGTGGTTTATTTCCTATATCTTTTGTCAAATTACATATTGATAGCTTGAAGCTCCTTGACCCTTTAAGTAGATTGTTTTTTTCATTTTCTTTTATGTTTGTTTTTGTTCTCTACATGTTGTTTCAGGTATGGAAGTGATTAGAAGACAAGAAGAACGAGAGCTAGAGCAACATGACAAGAACTTGATCAAACAAAGATTTGAAGGTAGGCCTTCATGACATCAACTATCTAAGGAAATTAACATTTATATTGTCTTTTCTGTGACTAGACCCACTCTACGGCTAGAGGGGCTTCCTCTGTGTGCAGAGGGAACTTGCTTGCATCACTAGTTGGTGACCATACTGGGGAGCTTATGTCTTTTGCCTCTTGATTTGATTTTTCTTTGCTTGTTCATTATCTCCTTTAATTTTTGGGTGGACTTCTCCATATTGTGGGTTGTTTGACTACTCCTGGTAGCCTTCCTTCTATCTTAACTGATAGGTCTAGAATTCCCTTAGCTGAATCTAAATTTTTCCTTTGATTTTGGGTTGTCACATTTTTTATTATGACAATCGCGAAGATAGTCGCGTTTGCTCTATCCAATTAGTTGCGCCTTCAACTGTTTGACATGATTAAATCGCCTCATAGTCACGAAGGGATCTGAAATAGGCTCGGCACTATTGTTTGGTGTACATCTATGATGACGTCTCAAAGTTGCTAGTTAGGGGGGTGCAACGTTTCATTGTCGGCATGTTGTCAACTTGACGCTCAAGAAGATTCCTGTAGGTTTCTATTTTGAAGTTTTATTTGCTAATTTGCCAGTGTGTCCTATCGTTCCGAGCTTGTCTTCTACCTATTTATTGTGTATCAAATTGTTTTTTGCTGCAATATTTAACTCTTGGTTTCATTCCTTTGAGATTTTTCCTTTTGAATTGTGTGACCTGTTCACCTTAGGGTTCCATGTGTTGCTTGTTCGTTTGGACTTTTGAGCGGGGTTTGGAGCAATCCCTCACTTTGTTTAAGGCTTTTCCTTATTGACTGTTCTTTCATATTCCTGATTGGTATGTGATGTTTGGTTATCATAATTGCAAGTCTTGCTTGTTTGGTTTCCTTCCATCACTTTGGCATAGATTACATTACTTCCCGGTTAGTTAGAAAGCTTTCCAGTTTTTGCAAAAAGAAACATGTTCTTTGTTTTGAGTCTTTGATTCATTCTAAGTGAAATGTTTCTCTTTACTTGTTGAATTAATTAGTTTGGGAAGGACTTAACACTAGCATTGTTTTGAGTTTTGCATTTGGTCACTTTTCATGTATTTGAAAAACCAAAATATTACATTCATTTTGCATTAAGAAATGAGAAAGATCTTTTGCATTAGTAAATTCTTGACATTTAGAAGTTGAAAAGAAAAGGATGTATTTTTCATTTTCTTAATTAGATTGCTTGCAAGTTAGTGAAAGATAAGAGCATTTATCTTTCCTCTTGATTGGTTTGTTTGCGAAATGACAAAAAGTACCATTCTTGCATTTGGTTGCTTGTTCCTTTGATTGCTTTGAAATGAACCTCTCACTTTTATTTAGTTAGTTGTTCATTGAAAAGAAATGGTTTCTTTGCTCATTTAGTTGCATTCTAAGAGTTTTTAGAGATACATTCAGTAGGGCCTTGAAACTGAGATTTAATTCAAGATAAAATGCTAAAATTTATTGAATTAATCTAAGGAAGCATTGGAACTTAATGCTCATATATCTAGAGGTCTAGTCTAGAGACGTGTTATGACGTCTTTAAACCTAGTGGCTGTTGCTTTCACTAAGGTTGGGTGATTCTTAATTTTGTGATTTGATAAGTGCTAGTACGGACTTGTGCTCCCTGTACAATCGCGTATACGATGGGAGACTATTGAAATTGGAAACTAGGGCCAAACTCCATGTGGGTCATCTTATTTATGGCATTTGATATTTTTCTTAGATCCCTCTCATCGAGAGGTGTAGGATTGATCTAAAGATCATCCGATTCCAATAAGTATTCATGGGGTTATTAATTTATTTTCATTATAAGACAATTCGTCAAGGTCGGCCAACAACCAAATAAATCCCACATGTGCTCAATGTTTTAGTATAAATAGAGGTGGCCTTCAAGTCATTTCAACACACTTGGGATCTGTTCCTATCTCTACTTGTCTTTGGGTTTTAGTAGGAGGAGGGATCCTAAGGAATAATGTTACCCTGATCTAGAGGGTAGAAAGTTGGAATTTACGGAAAATCTGGAAAAGCCAGAACTGCTGGAAGAGTTGGAAAAGCTGGAATTTCCGAAAAAGCCAGAATTGCTTTAAAAGTCAAAAAAGCTGGAAAAGCCAAAAATGTCAGAAAATTCAGAATTGTTGGAAAAGCTGGAAAAGTCAGAACTATCAGAAAAGATAGAAAAGATGGAAAATACGGAAAATCTGGAACTGCCGAAAAAGCTAGAAATGTCAGAAAACGTTGGAACTGCGAGAAACACTAGAAAAGCTGGAACTGTCGGAAAAGTTGGAAAAGCCAAAAAAGCTGAAAATGTCGGAAAAGCTAGAACTACCGGAAAAGCCAGAAAAGCCAAAAAATAAAAAAATGTTAGAATTGCTAGAACTGTTGGAAAAGTCGGAATAGCCGGGATTGCCAGAACTGCCGGGAACAACCTGAACAGCCAGAACTGCTGGGAACAGCTAGAACTACCAGAACTGTTGGGAATTACTGAAATAGCCGGAGCATCTCTCTCTGAAGGAGAGAAGCATGCAAGGATCAACTAACTAACATTGGGACAATTGTATGGTACTTAGCAGCAAATACACCAACCATGCAATGTTACAACTAGCATGCAACAACAAGCATGCTAAGAACAACAAGCATGCTAGGGACAACAAACAAGCAAGGGACAACAAGCAAGCAAAGTGAAACCAACACATAGGTTAAGATGGCAACATGGTGCAACAATGGCACATAATGTAGTACAGTGATGGGTACAGTCATGATTAATGAGGCACGATGAGATGCAACGTAGTGCTGACGGGTGCAACATGGTGTAGCGTGGTGAGGTGCAGCATGATGATGAAATTTAGCACAACGATCGATGAAGGAGCCACCTTGGAGAATTAGTTGAAGCGACATGTCTTCAACTGATCTTATGTATCATCTTCTCAGAGATGATCTATGCTCTTATCTAGATAAGTCAAAGTGTTGACTTCTATTGTAAACATACTATCTCTCTCTCTCTCTCTCTCTCTCTGTTGAACTATTGAAGAACATATAAGAAGAATTGATCAAGGGTTTCTCCACATTGGGGTTTGTCCCTGGCTAGTGCCACATCTTGTGTCCTCTTGTCTTGGCTTGCCTTCTGTGATTTATGTTTATGTTCTATCTGCAGTTTACTTTAATGCTGATGTGATTGCTAATCTGGAAAAGATATGGAGCTCACTGTGAAAATTTAAATAAATTTCTCTATGCATAGAACATACCTAAAATTAACATGGTATTAGAGCTGAGGTGAAGACGATGCCCAAGCAAGAGTGAAAGAGCAATCACTGAAGATAGTTGGGAAAGTACAAAAGGATCAGTGGATTCCTCATCCCTCTTCAAATTCACCAAGGGTGAAGTCGAAGCAGAGAATATTATCAGGATGGCACAATGGAATATGGCCTACCTAAAGATCACTTCATTGGAAGACCAAATCTCAGGGTGGAAGGAAAGGCAGATAACTAGTTCGGCCATTAGGCGAAGGAGTGTCCGAATAGCAGGGACACATCAGTTGGTGATGATAACAATCATTCCAAGGACATCTTCAATGATGAAAGGAATGACAGGTAATGTAGGTCATCAAGGAAATGGCTGACTCTTCATAGAAAGCAAGGAACCCTAGGTATGAAGAATCAAATGTTGTTTTTGTTAAGATAAAGAAGCGTTATCTTGTATTGGCCCTCTCCTTCAGATTCTTTAGGAATCAGGCTTATAGATTGTAGTGCTTCAAGGAACTTCATCAGATAGATGGGTGCACTCTCTAATTTGGTAGAGATGGAAACAATCATGGGATTATACTTGGAGCCGATGCTACCTATCCCGGAAAGGGTGTAGGGAATGTTAACTCTCAATTGAATAAGGGTAACTCGATTCATTTACAGAATCTATTTTATGTACCTGATCGCAAGAAGAACTTGGTGTCCATCTCAGAAATGGAAGTCAAAGGTTTCAAGGTGACATTCATTGATGAAAGGTACGTGTTAAAAAAAAATATAATTTTCAAAGATGCTTTTTCTCACGGGTTCAGGGTTGGCAATTTGTATCAAGTTGCAGGATAGTCCATTAGGGATCATGTCAATTAACATATCGCATCTATAACACTGGAGGTCTACCTATGGGGCCCTATTTGATGTGAGTCAAATGGTGATAGGGATGTCTGAATTCAAGTAAAGCATGAAGGTACATGTTTGAGATGTACCAAAGAAAAATCTTATGAGGGGACCATTCCCCTCATGCAGCAGATCCACAAGTTTGGAACAACTCGAGGAGTTTGAGATTCATGATCGGGAATCTCATGCATGTAGGTGGAAGAAAGCCCTCTATGGCTTGAAGTAAAACAACCCAAAGCATAGTATGAGGGGAAACTCATCCTCCCTTGGTGGTGCACTATGAACAAGATGATTACTTCTTCTATGGGCCCGGATGATTAGTTCTCCCATGGAAACTATGGAACATGATGATTAGTTCTCCTGTGGGTTGGGATGATTAGTTCTCCTGTGGAAACTGTGGAACAAGATGATTAGTTATCCTATGGGCCAGGATGATTTGTTCTTCGTGGCGACTATGGAACAAGATGATTAGTTCTCCTGTGGGCCAGGATGATTAGTTATCGGTGGCATCCACTGACAAGATGATTCATTTTCCTTTGGACAAGATGATTAGTTCTCCTCTCGAGGCATCCTACCCATGTAGTCTGGGACTCATGGGAAGTACCTCTCATCTGATCAATGAGTAGGGAAATGAGGATAGGGAACATAGTAGTACTATCGATGGATGCATTGCTGTATCTACTGTACTCCCTATGCTAGGATGACCTCCATTGATCTGGGATCAGTATGAGTGGTTTGAGACACTCTCTTGTGACATTGATATGGGATCAGTATGAATGGTTTGAGACATTCTCTTGTGACATTGATCTAGGATCAGTATGAGTGGTTTGAGACACTCTCTTGTGACATTGATATGGAATCGGTATGAGTAGTTTGATACACTCTCTTGTGATATTGATTTGGGATCAATAAAAATGAATTCAGGTCAGTAAGAGTGATGTGACACACTCTCTTTTGATGAAGATAACTTTGGGTCAGTAGAGAATGGTATGAGACATTCTCGATCAATTCTTCTTCTTCATGGTTCAATAGAGTAGAGCAAAGAAAAGCAGAGCAGAGCTTAGTAGATCAAAGCAGAGTAGAGCTTAGCAGATCAGAGCAGTGCAGGGCATTGATGGCAGAGATAGTATAGTCAGACATATGAATCAACAGATGGAGTTCTCCCTAGTTGAGTGGGAGTGTTAAAATTGGCAACTAGGGCCAAAATCCATGTGGGTCATCTTATTCATGGTAGCTGATATTTTTCTTGGATCCCTCTCATTGAGAGGTGTAGGATTGATCTAAATATCATCTGATTCCGATAAGTATTCATGGAGTTATGAATTTATTTGCATTATAAGACAATTCGTCAAGGTCGACCAACAACCAAATAAACCCCACATGTGCTCAACGTTTTAGTATAAATAGAGGTGGCCTTCAAGCCATTTCAACACAATTGAGATCTCTTCCTCTCTCTACTTGTCTTTGGGCTTTAGTAGGAGGAGAGATCCTAAGGAATAATGTTTCCATGATCCAGAGGGCAGAAAGCCGAAACTGCCGGAAAAGCTAGAAAAGTTAGAACTGCAAGAAAAGCCTAAAAATATGGAAAACCCGGAACTACCGGAAAAGCCGAGAAAGAAAAAAATGTAAAAAAGGTCGGAACTATTGGAAAAGCTGGAAAAGCTGGAACTTCTAGAAAACATAGAAAAGCCGAAACTGCTAGAAAAGTCAGAAATGCTGGAAAAAGCCAGAAATGCCAGAAAAGCCAGAACTGCCAGAAAAGTCGAAACTGCCAGAAAATTCAGAAAAGCTAGAAAAGCCGGAAAATCAAGAAAACCCAGAAAATCCAAAAAATCCAGAAAAGCTGGAAAAGATGGAAAAGCCGGAAATGTTGGAACTGTTGGATCTGCTAGAAAATTGGAACTTCCGGGACTGTCGGAACTGCCAGGAACAACTAGAACTACCAGAACAATTGGAACTATCAGGAACAACTGGAACTACCAGAACTACCGGGAATTGCTGAAATAGCCGGAGCATCTATCTCTGAAGGAGAGCAACATGCAAGGGATAACTAACTAACATTGGGACATTTGTATGGTACTTAGCAACAAATACACCAAGCATGCAATGTTACAGCTAGCATGCAAGGGACAACTAGCATGGAACAACAAGCATGCTAAGGACAACAAGCATGTTAGGGACAACAAGCAAGGGAGGGACAACAAGCAAGAAATGTGCAGGAAACACATAGGTTAGGATGGAAACATGGTGCAGCAATGGCACATAATGCAGTACAATATTGGGTACAGTCATGATTAACGAAGCGTGATGAGATGCAGCATAGTGATGATGGGTGCAACATGGTGCAGCGCGGTAGGGTGCAACATGATGAAGAAATGTAGCACAACGATAGGTGAAGGAGTCACCTTGGAGAATTAGTTGAAGCAGCATGTCTTCAACTAATCTCATGTATCATCTTCTCAGAGATGATCTATGCTCTTATCTAGATAAGTCAAAGTGTTGACTTCTATTGTAAAAGTACTATCTCTCTCTCTCTCTTTGTGCGGAACTATTGAAGAACATATAAGAAGAATTAATCAAGGGTTTCCCCACATTGGGGTTTGTCCCTGGCTAGTGCCACATCTTGTGTCCTCTTGTCTTGGCTTGTCTTCTTCGATTTATGTTTATGTTCTATCTGCAGTTTACTTTAATGCTGTTGTGATTGCTAATCTTGAAAAAATATGGAGCTAACTGTGAAAATTGAAATAACTTTCTCTAAGCATAGAACATACCTAAAATTAACAGAGACCCCAACTAGGTTACAATCTTGTTGTCCATAGGAAGCTGAGTTTGCTGCCTTACGAATCGTAACGAACTAAAAGCAACATTTAGGAATATTAGCTACCAAACGGGAAGTTCTTGGTCATTTCTCTTTCATTTTACTACCAAGGTGTATATGCAATTTTATGATTTTTCTGGTAAACCTTTTGCCTAGAGTTCTAGAGCAGTCACTTTCGTTTCTTTTCAACTCTTTAAAAGTAAAAGGATCATCTGAGAACTTGTCCTTTCAGGCTCATTAAACTTCGAAGGAGACTAGAGTCATGTTTTTCCCTTTTTCTTGACTCTTAAAATATGAAAAGATAAAATTTTGTTTCAATGTCTTAAAATTAACTGCCCACGAAATATTCCTAGTTATAGTTATCTTCCTTACCAATTCTTTAAAAGTCGATTCCAATGGAAACATTTCTGGAGTCCACCAGTCAAGCCTTCCCCTCGAAAGGGAATCCTGGTCCTTTTCCTTCTTTTGGAAATGCTAGTGATCCTTATATGGCAACGTTGTCCCTCCCTCGGTTAACCATTGGTTTACTTGTCTAGTTATTTTCGACCTCAGTGATCCCAAGTGTCTCAACTCTTGCCCTGCCATCTCCTTCATTCGAATCACGTCACGATGGTTCTAAGGTTGACCCCTCATCTTCTTCCCTTGTTTCTCCACCTTCCTCTTCTACTTCACCTAGTGAAAGTTTGAAATCTAGTAACCAGGAGACTAAGAAGAAGAAAGCTAAGTAAGAGGTCAACTGTGCAACTGTTACTCCAAATGCACCTTTTGTGGAAAAACATTCTATTCCTCCAAGGAAGGTCAGATTCTCTTACAAGCCGTGTAAGGGAGACCATCTCCTCCAAGACTATCCTGGAATTCCCAGAGCCTTAGAGGTATGGTCTCAAAATCTGGATCGACCATCCCCATCGACCTATGGAGATCATGTCGATGCTATGCTCTTGGCTAGCAATGGTAAGAAGAAAGGGAATATTATATTTCCCTATAGGGTATGTGAAGGAGAGCATCTTATTCACCTTTGTCCTCTTATGGATAAAGCTTCCAAATTTTTGGAAAACCTTACAGCTCCTCAACCCCAACTCCCTGCTGGTTATCAGATGCTTTCTTCTGAACCTCTCCCTGTTGGTAAAGAGATTGACTTGGATTCGTCTCTTGCCCACCTCGCTCTTCCTGAGTGAGACTCTTTTGTGTCTATTTCCAACCAACCATTGGTTGAAAAGAGTGTCGACTTGGCTCTTCCACTAGTTGCTCACTTTGTTCCGGAAGAGCGTAGTGATCACATTGCTCAAGTTCTTCTTGTCTCCTCAGATTTTGATGAATCGAAGAGTGACCCTCCCATCCCAGTTATTCAGGAGAGTCCTTCTATTCTTGTAGAGCATGGGTGAAATCATATGATATCCCCACCAAGTAATTATTTCATTTCTTTCGATTGGAGTCACTTGATTGCTTTCCACCTCCCATCTTATGTGCCTTTCTAGATCACAGTACAATCCTATAATATGGTAGTACCTGACACTATATTAAATGAATATGCATCTGTTAGCATCATGTATTCTACTACTTGGCAAGCTTTGGGCGCCCCACAGCTTGTACCCATTACCCATAATCTGTTGGCTTTCAATGGAGGAACCAGTCAACCCTTAGGGATCCTTCCGAAGTTCCCCATTACTTTAGGAGAAAAGACTGTGTATATAGACGTGATGGTAGTCCAAGGTCTATCATATTTCTATCTCCTCCTTGGACGTGACTATGTGTATGTTCCATGATCCTCTTGGTCATGACACAAGCTGATGCACATGAATCCAACATGCAATTACATAAGAGAAAACCATTTACTAGCAAGGTGATGAAAAATGGTTGATGATCCTTATTTCCTTTACCTTGATTCATATTTTGAAGAACCACCGTGTTGATGTAACTAGGTTCGATCTTCATACTGACATATGTAATCATGATTTTATTTTTTAATGAAAATAGAAAAATAAATTTATTATTGTTATTCTTAAGGCATGGGTTTCATGCTCAAGGGGAATTTATTTTAGGTCAAGCACCCATTGAGTGCTTCTAGGGCTTGTAATTGAGTCTACAAGTCAATTGAGTCATTTCCATGTATGAAAGATCCTTTTGGGCATGCTTCATATTGTAAAGAAAAAATATTTGAGCCAAAAGAAAATCAAAAGACCCTCCAAGACCTCATCATGTTGCAAATATCAAGTCGACCTAAAGATAAGAATTCGTACCCCTCGAAAGCCTATAAATAAGAAGGAACTCGACCTCATTTGGAGACACTCTCAAGCAAGTTCAATCTCCTCAAGATAGAAGTTGGAAAATGAAGAAGAAGAAGAAGAAGAAGAAGAAGAAGAAGAAGAAGAAGAAGAAGAAGAAGATTGAAGTTGTGGGCCTCTCTCTCTCTCTTTTTTTAGGGTTTCTATAGTTACTATACAGGATGAAATTCTGAAGCTGCATCAAAGCTGTGATGCTATAGCTAGGTTGAAGCTATTAAATTTTGAAATTGTGATTCTTCTGGAGAGGTCGAAGTTGCAGTAGAATTTGCTGGTCGAAGTTGCAGAAGAATTTGTTGGGCAAAAGAATTTGCTAGAGGTCAAAATTGCAGTGGTTGCTAAGGAATTTCTAGAAGGAAAGATCATCATGGGACTTGGTCCTGGAGGATCTTGTTCAAGGGTCATAGGTCTTGAAAATTGTCAATCGAATATTCTATAAGAAGAGAATAATTCTTGCGGGTTTTCCTCTCAAGTGGAGAGGTTTTGGACCTGGCTGATCGCATATATCTTTTGTCCTTTTGTCTCGCTGTTCTTTATGTTTTTTAGCTGTTTGATGAAAAGAACACAATAATAATTAAGGTGAAAATTAATTAATCAAGAGAATCAAAAATACATCACAAGAAATTATCAAAGTAAGAGAAATCACATAATATAGCTACCCCTAAATTTCTCAACGCACGGGAGCAACCTGATAACAGCTTCAAGGTCCCTTCCGAGAGGGGCATCAATGACTCTCAACAATTTAGACTTCTGAGAGGGGAGCTTCAAAATATATGTTACAAGAACTAATATATTTGAATTATTTATCCATCCTCCCAAGCCAATATGAAAACTATAATCAAAGAGCCTAGGGGCACATTGAGTCTCACCTTTCTCTTTGTTCTTTCATTGATAAGTTAATCCCTTATCCTTTACAATCTCCACAATATGATATGGAGAATAATTTTCCCCATATCACTTAGTAACCATGTCCTTTTCATCATTAAAATTATTCACACTATAAGAAGATCAAAGTGTCTTCACATTATGACTTTTCTCCACAACCTCCATCTAATATTCAATAGCCAAGTGATGCTCCTTACCAACAACATTAATTTGATTACTTATCCACGCCATTCTAATTTCAATGATCCACTTCACGACAGGGCAGGTATCTTCATCATGAAAGTCATCATAAGTTCTATAACAAGGTGGAACTTGATCAACAAGATTTGTAGACTCAAGTGGGTTTTGTGGCCTATGCCCGTTAGGAGGGCCCCTCTTCTACCATCTATCATTTGGTCTAGTTTGGAACTTTTGTACTTGTGATCTTTCCATTTTCACCAACCTATTCTGCATAATGCTTATTTCCGTGGCATGGATTTCTATTAATTTCGCTTGATTGAGTTCCATATTCTTAATCATTTGTGTCAACTCCTTTGTATGATCACTTTCAAATTGTTTAACTTCTTTTCCCTTTGACTCTTTCTTGTGATAACCCCTAGTAAATCCCAGAAAATCAAATTTCTCAGGTGGTTTTCTACATTTCTCCAATTCTTCAACTAAACTCTGAGAAAGCTTTGAATCATTAGGCTTATAATGTCTTAGCTCATAAGAAGTGTCAGCTTCATATGCATCTACATAATATATCAAAATAGACTTTCGGGAGGTTTAACATCTTAAGGTAAACTTTTAACAATATCATTAAATTCCTCCACAATCTCATTCTCATTATTCTTCATATGGCTAATAGTGTTAAGCAAGTGGCTTTCTTCTCTTTTATCTTCACATTTCTTATTAAAGGCACTGATGATGGACCTTGAAAAAAATCGAAACTATTAGTAGCAAACTCTGTGGACCAATCTAGAGCATCCTCATCAAGAGAGAGGATGAAAAGTCTCATCTTTACATATTCATGGTTAGCATTGTTACATTGCTCACAAAAGGTTGAAATTCCTAAGGTGAGTTTTAGCACTAATAACATTATTGCCCTCAAAAGAAAAATTTTCAATGGCTTTATTTGAAATAAGATTCAAATAGACATTAATATTAGTGAAATTACAAGGGGTAAACAAGTTATCTATGATGTCTTGTTCAACCAGACCTTTAAAAAGCAGATGGATAATAGAAATAACTTCCTGCCCAAGATTAGCAGGAAGTCTACGAGAAGAGAGCCTGCTTAGTTTCACTCTAAAAACCTTTTCAGGATCAAGAATTGGGTTAACCAAGCTACTTGGATTACTTCTAGTAGAAGCTCTTGTAGAAAATGAAACAATTGGAGTCACCACTTGGATAGGAATCTAACTCTGGAGATCCAAAATGCAAGAACCAATTTTTTTTTGTATTCCGGGTCAAAGAGGACTTATCCCCGAAAATGGCGCCAAAAAATGTTGTTGCCTAAGATGCACACCTAGTGGTTTTAGGGAATTTTCCCACATTAATCTAGGTGTGCATCTGAGGCAACAACAGGGATCAACCCTCCTAATTCTAATTGGGATTTGTGAGGAAAATGAGAGAGGAGTTATGATTTTATAGGCTTGGAGAGGTTGTTTTTGGAGGGAAATAGCCCCTAGATTCCCAAAAAACCACTCAACCACCCTAAACTGCTCTATGTGGGTTTGCGGCTGTGCATGTGCAAGCTGCCAATGCATTAGTTGAGTTATGATGCAACCCACTGGTTCATATTGGTTTGATCCCAAGTTAGGATCTACCTCGATCAAAACCAAGGCCATTGGCCACGTTGACCTCTTATCCTAATGCACTCTATTTGATAAGATAACAATTCAATCCAATCGGATTTTAAAACCATGATGTTGATTTGGGGTAGCATCAGATGTGCTCTAGCCACGAAAATTGGTGGAGAGGCTAAAGCACATGAGATCTCCAAGACCCATAAATAGTTTGGGCATAATCTAACCAAGCTGGGAGATATTAAAATAATTAATATTTTTAATGGAGTCCTTAAGTGTAAACATAGGGAAAATAAAATATTAATGTGAATTAATATAAAAATGAGTTAGAATGTTCCAAAAAGTCATGCATCAAGCCAAATCTAATCTTAGCCATTGATTATGGACTTAACTCGACCGTTGAATTGTCAACGAGAAAATTATAAGAGGAGGCTCGAGGGTCACTTGGAGAACGCACCAAGTTGATCAAGAATTCAATTTTCTGGGACAGGTCTTGCTGAGGAAATTGAAGGAGTGATCAGAGTTGTAGTTGAGGCCTAGTGAATGTAGTAGCAGAGAGGCAAAGATAGAACTAGGAGCATTAGTGCAGAAGCCGAGAGAGGGTTGATGTAGAGCCAACTAGAGGCCACATAGAGGCAACCAAGAGCTGTGCAGAGCCTGAGGAGGGCGAGTGTGGGAGACACAAAGGCTCTAGAGGCTGACACAGAGCCCTGAGAGGCTGATGCTGGGCCAGAGAGGTTGACACAGACTCTAGAGGTTGACGCTAGGAGATTTTGTGGGGCAGATTGGGGCTGATATTTGTCTTTGACTAAGAGGTACTACTGCCGAGGGAATTCCCTGTTGGGTGAGCCATTTCTGGCTTCCAAATTGTATTTTGAAACTTCTTAACAATAAAACCCTAAGATATTTGCACCAGTTTTCCCGCATTGGGTTTTTCAGGGACATTAGTAAAAAATAACGGTGTCACTTGTGTGCTTATTTTTTTTCTTTCAGTTGATGATTTGTATGTGTTGAGATTGTACTTGTATTTATTTTCAGTATTTACATGATAAATAACTTTTTAATTAACATAAAAAGTAGGAAGAAATAAATAAGAAAATACAAGAAAGATTTCTAACAATTAGACATAGAAATTCTAACACGACATTATATTATATTATATTTATGTTATTATTATTGGCATACGACATAATCTATTATATTATGTGATATATCATGTATAATGTAAGACCTATGTTCCACTCATAAATATACTTCAACGCATTTCTTTATAATTAAAAATAAAATTCAATTTACCTGACATTATGAATTAAGTATTATTGTTATATTATATATTATGTATCATGTTACATGTATATTAAAATTAAAATTAAAATTCAATTTAACCCACATTATGTATTAAGTATTATTGTTATATTATATATTATGTATCATGTTACACGTATATTTTTTTAATGTAAGGATAAGATATTTTCCTAAGGCTATACGATAAAGGTCAAAACTATTACAACAATATCTCATAATAGATGTGGGAATTGAACTTGAGAAACAATATATCATAATAAATGTGCGAATTGAATTTGAGAGGAAAATATAACAATTCTTTCCAAACTAAAATAAATGTTACCCTATATACTATATCCTTTAATTTATTTATTAGATCACATATTGTAAGTAATTATATGTCGTTAATTATGAAGTCATGAATTTATATTTATAATTTATTTTAAATGTTACCCTATATACTATATCCTTTAATTTATTTATTAGATCACATATTGTAAGTAATTATATGTCGTTAATTATGAAGTCATGAATTTATATTTATAATTTATTTTAATATTTTAAAGATAAATGTATAGCGTTTTAAAGATGGATTTCCTTTCTTTTCTAAACTCTATTAATAGTTACATCGAATATAATTTTTAACTAATTTATTTTAAATTAAATTTTTAATTTAACTTAATTAACTTTTCAATTTTACTTAATATAATATTAATTTTAATTTAGCTTTAATTAACTTTTCAATTTACTTATAATTATATAGATTTTATAGGTTGTAATAACTTTTTCATTTAACTTATTATATATATTTGGAATGTAAAAAACAAGTTGTTTTTATTTTGATTATATGTTTTTTAATTTTTTAATTTTTATCGTAGAAAAGACATGTAATAATATTCATCATAGAAAGAGGAAAATTACATTTGCATATCTGGAACTAGGGACAATGCTTTACATTCCAAAAAGAAACCCTAGAAAGAGAAAATTACATTTGCATATGTGCCAAGCGCATACCAAGAAATTACCATATGAAACTAGGGACAATGCTTTATATTCAGAAAAGAAATCCTATGGACAACATACCCTAGGTTGAAAGACTGAAAGAAAAGAAAAATAATTAGGGATGCAAACCTATTGAAATGATCCAAGATCTTTTGCTTATAAATGTGTTAAAGAATCACATGTAGAAATCACAGCTTAACCATAGAAATCTAATGTGCACATGAGAGAAGAAGAAGAACATAAAGCATGAAAGGAGACAACAAGACTTGATAACGGAGTTCATCCAACTTGGACTACGTCTCTGGGCCCTTCTCGATCAATGGGGAGGCCTTCATTAATTAAATGGCATGAAAAAAGAAGAATACAATCATCAGTTACAACAAAGGAGTCTTGTCCCTCTATTCTGGAAAATGGATGAGAAATGGAGAACTCAAATGGAGAAATGGATAGCACCATGGAGTTTGTGGCGTCGAGAAGGGATGAAACCATATAAAATTTGTCAAATCTAGACAAAATGGACTTTCGCTCCTCCTGCTTCCTCTTGCCTCGAACTGTGTGCAAATTCCTCTCCCCCCCACACTTTTCCATGTTCATAGTGTTTTATAACATTATTTCATTATAATGCTGCTTAAATCTAGGGGTCGGGTTGTTTATAATAGAATGTTGTTTGAATAGAAGGATTGGTGGGCACGAATAATCCAACTGTCCGACCTTCCGTTGCAATAAAACCCAGAAATAACCCTTTTTCTTTAATATAGCAATACACGGGATACACTGAAAAACCCGACCAAAAATCTTTAAGCCAAAAATCAAATTTCATTAAATCGACCATATTCTCCTATTGGGTCCATACATATTGCAATCGCAACGGCCTTTGGGGTCTTTCCTTTGATTGTGCCAATCACCAATCTCACTGATCACCGATCCTCGATGTGATCCTGATCGTTAATCTATTTTTCGATTCGACGACTGAGATTGCACATCGCTATCAGCATATCGCAATCATTGTTGGAATATCGCATCGGCATATTGCATATACAACGACCCAGGGTTCTTACATATGGCATACACCGACGCCAATATCAACGATCACTCCATCGCTTATCACATTTCGCCTAGTCCCGATATCGCCTGTCGCCTACCCCCGATTGCGATTAGTTGGAGATTGATGATCGGAGGTTCCATCTGCCCAACCTTAAGTTTTCCCTTTGAAATTCTCTATTTGTGATTTGCCTTTATAAGTCTTTAGGCCCATTTTTATAAGAAATGCCTCCTTTTTCAAAGGAACAATGGCAAACTCTTTTCGCAATAACTTAAGCATCCGAAGTCCATTTTAGCCCATTCAAGTTGTAGTAGATTCAGAATGAAAAGATCTATGCAATGGGACTATTTCTAGGAGCATCGTTGGACTTTCATTTTCCCCTATTTCCTACAAGTCAACCCAAAACTTTGACTACTTCTATCTCCTTCATTCAGACTCAGATTGGAGTGCCATTCGCATCGTTGGAATCACGATGATGAGCACTTAGATCTGATGTCAAGATAATTTCCTTTATGCCCCTTTGAATTTTGAGCTTTTCCCATGCCACTGTGTCTGAAGATCCACCTGGATCAATCCTCCCCACTAAAGAGCTTTTGGACCCCAAAAGCATTAGCACACTGTCTCAATCCACACTTTCAATCACCTGCATGCAAAACTAGTGCATTCTTGTATTCATGCACACCACACATGACTCAACAACTCCTTGCCAAGAGTTCGTAGCACACACTCGTTGGCTAAGGATTACATAAAAAGTAATTAATGCCTCAAATATTAATAAGGAAAGGCCAAAATATCATCGTTGCATATTCGAAGTGATGGGAGACACACCATCATTTTTACATTTACTTCCAACATATGATTTACAATGGTGGCCATAACAAGCTACTACCCCTAAAAAAACCAACTTAACAAAGTAGATCACCGTGAATGGGGTGGATTTATTTGTTGAACATGTTCACCTTTCGGCTCCTCTAGCGATGTTTCTAGAGCGTGGAGTATCGAACACGAGGTTTGTTGGTGCCTCTCTTGGTTGCAATGACTACAATGATTCTTTCTCCTCCAGACTTTTGGGGCTGCCTTGTGGCGCTTTCTCCTGGTGTTCCTTCGATAAGTGTTCATGGAGCCTTCACTATAGATGAACTGTGAGGAAGGAATTTATTCGTCTGTCATTGTTTGGTTACTGGCTATATTGGAGTTTTCCCCCAGGTCCTTTTTGGTGTATCCGAGTCCTGCATGGAACAAAAATTCCTTGATTTTGATGGGGTTTATGATGCCTTGGCCTTTGACGTTGAGGCCCTTTCCTTGATATCCCATTTCCTTCATTTGTTTGGATCCAATCCCTGTAGTATGTTTTTCAAAAGTAGCAAATTCATCATCGTGAAATTCGTATGAAATTCGAGAATCGCTTTTTACCTCCAGATGGCTATGTTGCAGATTTTCCAAGGCCTCACCTTTAGCTTGCAACTGGCATAGTAATCTTTGGTTTTCATCCCTTGCCTCCTGTAGAAGTCTCCTTAGCTCAGCATTCTCTCCTTGGGTGTGGTGGTTGATCTCCTCAAGTTCTTGGAGTCCTGCTGTGAGGAGTGCCCTTTTTGTTATATCAGTTGAAATCCTTGATTCCAGGCTGGAATCAGACCCCAAATCTATGGATCATCCTATTGCAATACCAAGGGCTGCAAACTTTGGCTCATTGCCAGAGTTGGACCCCAAGTTAATGGGCCTACCCCATGCAAATCATGTAGTTGTGACCTCCTTGTCTTCCTCTGACTTGGAATCTAGGCTTTGCTGCACTGTGGTGACGACCTTCTGCTTCCCCTTTTTGTCATTCCTCTCAAGTCTTAGCTCAGGGTGAAGCTTCCAACAATTCTCTTCGTCATGCCCCTCTTTCTCGAAATGTGTGCAAGAGGGCTTTTCTCCCATTTGTTGGGTTGTGTTATTCTTTCCATGTAGTTAACAAGGGGTTTGAGGGGTACCTGTAACCCCACTTTATGGGGTCCGAGGTAGCGCCCCGGAAAATTTTGATTTTGGACCCTCTGTTAGGTTGGGCGGACCCACCTATGGTTTTGCGCATGATTTTTGCACATGTTTTTTGGACGCGATGGTTTTTCGGTCCATGGTATTGGATGCGATGGTTTTCAGTCCATGGTATTGGATGAGATGGTTTTCGGTCCATGGTATTGGATGCTTAGGCATGTATAAATATGTATTATAACATTGAAAGGAACATAATGAAAAATAAAGTTGGTAGTCCTGGTTTCGGGATCCAGGGGAAAATCTCTGTGTATATGTGTTTTATGTTTATGCTCTCACATTGTTTACTTTATGTTTTTTAGAATTCGTATGCAGGTAATTTCTTTATTGGGTTAAAACGTACATTTGGTATCAGAATTGTTTTGGCTTCAAGGGGATGCCTTTGTTGCTGAGGGGTTTCGCTTGGGCCTGTGGTAGACCCTGTTCAGTGGGAGATCTATGAGATTGATTCTAGTGGTGAAATAAGATGGTGAGCAGTGGAAAGATAGAGATCGAGAAATTTAATGGTCAGAGTTTTGAGTTGTGGAAACTCAAGATGGAGGATCTGTTGGTGGATAAAGACTAGTGGATCATGGTAGATCCAGGTACTAAACCAACGGGAGTGTCCAATGAAGAATTGAATAAGTTGGATCGGAAGGAAAAGAGAACAATACGAGTGTGTGTCTCAGATTCAGTATTGCTAAATGTATCAGGGGAAGCTACGACGAAGGCTTTGTGGGACAAGTTAGGGACTTTGTACCAATCTAAGTCTCTGGTGAATAAACTGTTCCTGCGGAAAAAGCTATATAACCCGAGGAAGAAATATGGAGACTCGGTGACAGAGAATCTGAACGCATTTAATACTGTGTTAAGTCAGTTAGCATCTGCTGATATTAAAATTTCAGATGAAGATAAGTGCATTAGTTTGCTGTGTTCTCTACTAGATTCGTGGGATAGTTTGGTTATTTCAATAGGTAGCAATGCAACCACCTTGCATTTTGATGAAATAGTCTCATCCTTGCTAACAGAGGAGATGAGACAAAAAAATACGGATAGCCAGAATGGTGATGCCTTGTCTGTATGAGGACGGTCCCATAATAGAAACAAAAATAAGTCATCGAGTGGGAGATCTAAATCTAGAGGGAGATCTAAATCTTCAGGAAAATCTGTAAAGGTGGTGCACTGGAAATGTGGAAAGGAAGGGCACTTAAAAAGGGACTGTAAATCTAAAGCTCTTGATAAAGGAAAGGGATCTGATGATGCTCCTTCTACAGAGGTGAAAACCACCTCAGATGAAGGTGGGGATGTGTACTTGGCTTCTTCAAGTATACATGTAGATCATGAGGCATGGTTGATTGACTTAGGTGCATCTTTTCACTTCACTCCCCATAGAGAGTGGTTCTGCGAGTATGAGAAATATGATGGTGGTGATGTCTTCTTGGGGGATGATAGGAAGGCTATAATCATTGGTCTTGGAAAATTGAAGTTGAAGTTATAAGGTGGAAGGGTTAGAACACTTCTTGGTGTTCTACATATTCCTGCATTAGCTAGAAATCTGATTTCTGTAAGCAATATGGATGATGCAGGTGTAAAAACAATGTTCAAGAAGGATACCTGCAAGATGGTTCGGGGAGCACTGGTATTGATGCAGATAGTTTGGACTAGAACTCTTTACAAGCTACAAGGTAGCACTGTTGTTGATGGGTGCAACAGTTTTGTGGTTCCTGAAAGTGGAGCAGAAAATCTAGTGGTCTCTGGAGAGAGGACCATGCTGTGGCATCAAAGGCTTGGACATAATGGAGAGAAGGGATTTCGAATACTTCATGGTAAAGGTATGAGTAATAGCTCTCTCGATTTTGATTTATGTGAAAATTGTGTATATGGGAAGCAGAATCGGGTGAGTTTCCCCTTTGGAAGTAAGAGGACGAAACACATATTAGAGCTTGTGCACAGTGATTGGTTTGGACCTATGAAGGTTCTATCACTGGGTAAGTCTGTGTACTATGTATCATTTATAGATGATTTCTCAAGCAATACATGGATATATTTCATTAAGAATAAATCTAAAGTCTTTGATAGGTTTAAAGAATTCAAGGCTCTGGTGGAAAACTAGATAGAGAAGAAGATAAAGGTGCTAAGGACAGATAATGGTGGAGAGTTTTGCAGTAAGGAATTTGAAGAATTCTGTAAGAAATGTGGTATAGCATGGTAGAAGACTACTCCATATACACTTCAACAAAATGGAGTTGCAGAAAGAATGAATAAGACATTGATGGAAAGGGCATGAAGCATGCTTAGTGGTGCCGGATTAGGACAAGAATTCTGGGCAGAGGTAGTGGATACTGCATATTACTTGGTCAACACGTCACCTTCATCAACGTTGGATGACAGTACTCCACAAGAGGTATGGACTGGTAAGAAACCCTCTCTTTCACATCTGAGTGTATTTAGATGTGATGCATATGTACATGTTCCAAAGGAGAAATGAACCAAGCTGGATAATAAATCTGAAAAGTGCATCTTTATTGGGTATAAGGATGATTTAAAGGGTTATAAGCTTTGGAACCCAGTAACAAGGAAGGTAGCATACAACTGAGATGTGGTGTTCAGAGAGGTGAAAGATATTATTAAACATGAAGTTAAACCAAAGGAATCTGAGAAGATAGAGTTTGAGCTAAAGGAGGAAGAATCAGACTCTACAGGAGAGGAGGAATCAGAAGATGAAGAGCCATAAACTCCAGGTGTAAGAAGATCAATTCGAGAAAGAAGGCAACTAGAAAGGTATAGTCCATCTGCTTTCTATTCAAATTTTTCTTTATCCATTACTGATGATGATCCCATAACTATGAAGGAAGCAGTAGATTCAGAGGATGGAAAACTCTGGAAAGAGGCCATGGTTGATGAAATGGCATCTTTGCACAAAAATGAGGCTTGGGATCCGGTGGAGTTG
>APFE031348665.1:0-18895 GCA_000404065.3 Pinus taeda
TGAAACTTCATAGTGTTGGGTGATCTAAGCTTTACTTGAGGTGAAGAAGGGCTTTCTTGTTGGAGAATGATGTTGGGTCAAAACATATGGTTGTAATCCTCCTGCTTTTGTTGATATTAATAAATCTATTCAATTTTTCCTCCATATTCTCGCATGTTTGAATGTATATGCATTTATATGGTTAATACATATCTCGTCCTGTGTTATTTATGAATATAGATCTTTGATCTTTGATAGTAGTATGCTGCTTTGATTCCATAGGTGCTCTTTGAAGGTGGGCAGATGAAGAAGAAGCAACAAAGACCTATCAGGAAGGAGAGGAATCAAGCAAGGAAACCAAGCGCAAGACTAAGGTTGGTGTCCTTTGTTCCACTCTTATCTATTTTCATAAAGGAAAAAGTAGACTTTACTTGTTTGTTTCTAAGATAGCTACCAGTCTTAGTGGGAATAGCAGCTCCGAGTGGACACTATTCCCAATAATAGAGAGGTGATACTACAGATAAGTTGAAAAATGCAGTGTATAACATCTCTCTCCAGACTAAAGATATCAAAATATTGCAGGATCAAGTCAATCTTCTACAAGATCACAATAGAAATACTAATACTTTTCATGCATCAGAGCTACAGAGAGCTAAAAACTAGATAGAGGTATGGAAGAAATCAACAAATCAGTCCTCTATTGACCACACATTGGCCCATGTTAAAGAAATTATATGGAACAATATTATTGAAGAGATAGATGAAATCTAGCCATATATCTAGATTATATTTGAACAGAAGGAATGGATGGAGAAAGCCAAGAAAACCATTTCCACTATCAATGCTAAATTGGGAGAAATGCCTGCCATAGCAAAAAACATAATAAAGTTTCTCAATTCAAAAATAGATATGACCTCGATGATTTGGGATTAGATGAAAAAACAAAAGCCATCCTCGAAGTAAAGAAATTTCTAACAAAGAACTTGGTTGTAGAGGTGACACAGGAATGTCACACTTTGGAGGTAGCAATCAACGGGTTTTTCACTAGAATAGAAGCATTAAACAAGAAAGATATGCCTTCTTTAGTTGTGATCAATGAAAAATTGATGACCAAGGAAGATTACATGAACAAGCTTCAAGATATTGCAAAGGATATAGCCAAGTCTTCCCACATCAAAGGTACTATTACAGGGAGAGCATTTTATAAAGGTATCAACAACATGAGTTTTATCCAACATGAGATAAAATACATTTTTGTAGTGAAACCCACTTTTTCTTGGTATACCGAGGTATATGAGATCTACCTTAAGGTAACAAATATTGATATTCCTGATGAAGATCAATGGGATAAGTTGTGTGAATTCTAAGATTAAAAAGACAAGTGAGCTTCCTAAGTGCAACACTTGAATAATGGTCGCTCAACAACTATTCTCCACCAAAGCAGTACCAGATGTTGAGATCGCTTCGTGAGGTTTGCCTTTTTTTTTCACATTATTTAATTTCTATTAAATTAAGTTAATAATAGAATTCCATTTCACTCAGGCATTAATTGTAATCCTTCGTGTAAATTATGTTTAAATACTTCATTCATTCGAAGTATTGAGGGTTTGTAACTAAACATTATAACATTTTTCTATCAAGCACTACACTTTTTCCACACTGCTCAAGCACCAATAATAAAGGAATCTTCACACGATACGTGTGCCATGAAATACTCGTGATGTTTTTCCTATTGTAGTTGTGTTTTCATTGTTATTTTCTTCATGTTATGCATTTTAAATCTAATTCTCTCCGAGCGAAATTTGAAACTTTACAAGATATAGAATTTGATTTACATTTCTAGCAAAGATTATTTAGATCCAAATCTAAGGCTTTTGTAGAACAAATTGTCATAGACAAGGCCATATTGCAACCATATATTTCCCAAACCCCAATCCTTGAGACATACCCTGATCTTGAATCTTTATAACAATTTGACAAATTACAAGGTCTAGTTTCAGTGTTGGACCATGCTATAGAAGAAGCCTTTATTCAATAGTATGAATTCACTCCTTTACCTATTGTGACAACTTCTTTGTCTAGTCAATCTTCTCAATTTGTACATTTACAAACTCCTAGTCCTACTCAATCTATAGTTTTAACTTCTCAACATGTGATCTCTTAGACTACTATACCTACTGCCCCTGTAGTCATTAAAGTTGCACCTCCATTAGGTCCATCCTCAAGTCAATATACCATGACAGTTATGGTAGGAAGGTATGCACCCTTGGTGTTACCAGGCCAACTAATATTATGCCTACAGATTATGCTTCCAAAATTGTAATATTTGATAATACTAGTGTTTATACCGCTCAACAATATATAGATAGGATGAGCGATGTGCTTGATCTCCAAGAGGTTGATGAAGCTGATCATAAGATTGATAACCTAGTGAGAGTAGTCAATCAAATGATGCAAAGAGTGAACCTCAATGACCAAAATCAAGCAAGAGAAAACCAAAATCTCCCTCAAACTAGAAACCAAAGGTTTAGGAGAAATGTTCCCCAAATTAAACAAAGAGAACAAAAGGGGCCAGATTAGCAGATTGAGCCTCCTTTTTAAGAAAATTACATAGATGATGATGGGAACATTGTGGAATATTTGTAATACAATCAAATATATTTGTTAGCGGTAAATGAAGATGAAATAGTGTTCCTCACTCAGGAGGAGCAGGAGCTTTTTTTTATAGCCCAAACTGAAATGGATTCTCAAGAGGCAGAAGAATACAAACAAGGATTTGAAAATTCTATAATGGAAGTATATAGGCAATACAATCTTAGAAGCAAGAAAAATCAAGATATTGCAAGTAAAAGGAATGTAGAAAGTCCTGTCAAAAAGGACTATGATTATGATCCCAAGATAATTACACAAAATCTCTCTAAGAAAGCCACAAAAATTTTGGGAAAAAAACTAACAAAAGATACTATGGAAAATCTAATTCATACTTCTTCTAGAAATACTCAACTAAGCTACCTTCTACCAACCAACAAATTCAACAAGCCACAAAAATAGTTGTTGATAAATCTGATTTTTCAAACATGCTTAAAAATCTAACACCATTCAATATAGAAAATGAACTTGCCAAGCTGAAAATTTCAATCCCCTTAACTGAATTAATCAACGAGAATGTATAAAGGACTCAGGTAGTGAAGGCATTAAACATTGGGGATAAAAGTGATGATGCAAAATTGAGTGATGATCATGTAGAAGGTCATTACTATAAACTCAATTTTCAATGCACCCATAATATAGAAGAATATGAGATACTTCTCTTAAGGACTGCAATTATTAAAGCCATTAGGTGCTAAAAGAATTTTTGTTCAAGGATATTCTGAATTAATTATTAAAAAGATCAAGGGAGAAAATGCTGCAAAACATCATAGGTTCAGAAACTACACGAATGTTGTCCTTGACTTTTTAAGAACTTTTGAAGAATATGATCTCTCTCTCATTCAAAGGAATCACAATGTGTTGGCTAATGGCTTAGACTTTTTAGCTAGCACATGCCAAATGCCTCATATAAACAAACAATATATAGTGAAGATTAAACATCGTCCTGTTGTACCTGATAATATGAGACATTGGCAGGTATTTGGAAGTGATAAGCAGTTTGAAAACATTTTGCAATATAAAGAGGAGCATGAAGACAATAGCATAGACTCTGAAGTAGAAGATCACATTAGTCAATATTCAGACTCTGAAGTACGAAATCAGATTGTTGAATATGTTAGTGTAAATAAACAGCTTGATGATTTTTACGTAAATATTTCAATCAATAAAGATGTACATACACTAGAATTACATGAAATTGATCGAGAAAAAGAAGTCCCAATTCAAAATCAAAACACAAATAGGGCATTTAATTTGCAACAACACGGAAGTAGGGGAAGAAGCAGATAAGCTACTAAAAGAAATGCAGTTGAGTCTTAGTTTCACCTGGTCATATGATCCATTAGGGGTCATTTCTAAGTTAAGATTGGAAAACAAGTCACTTCTTATTTTTTAAAGAGCCACACTAGAGATAGAAAAGTATAAAAACCAGGTACAATGGTGTAAAAGCACCCTACAAGAGGCAGAGGATCAGGTGTTATCCTCCATAGTACAGAATCCTACCATGCAGGAGAAAACAACAAAGAGAAGTAGAGAAGAATAGTCCCTTTGAGCGGCTAAAATTTTCAGTGAAGGATTCAAAATCATGTATAGGAAGAAGGCCAAACTTAGTTCAAACCTAAGCCTCACAAGGATTTAGACGAGGAGAACATTATTGCCACGAGAAAGCCACTTATTTCCTCATTAGTAGGTGACCAAGCTACACTCTCTCCCACTACCTCCACAAATTCACATGATCAAGAGCATGTTATGAATACCAACAAATATACTACAGAGGAGACAGAGAAAAGTGTATTTGATATTTTTAAAAAGTTTAAAATGAGGAATGACACCTTGAAAATCAACACCTACAATCAATTCTCGAAATAAGACTTCCATTTCTCAAAGAAGGTTGTTGTTAGCCTTCACTTCACAGAGAGGTAAAATTCAAATGGTATTCCTGGAGGCACATGTTCCCCAACCCACGCCATCATTACACTACAAGAAGAAAACATTACACTACAAGAAGAAAACATGAGTTTGATGTAAAAGACATACATCCCATTGACCAAATGGAGATGCACAAGTAGACTCGACAAATTATTTTTTCCAATTTCACTAACACTACTATTAGTTTTTCTAAATTGCAGGTCACATTAGACAATGTTCAATCACAACTAAAGACGAAGGAGGTCTCTGCACTTTCCAAAGACACCAAGATCAAAGTTCTGGAGGATTTGGTTATCAAAGTAGGTTATGACCCTGCAAACATCGATGATTCAGAAGAGCTAGTAAGGAAAAAGAATACAGACATAGCAACATTAAGGAAGAAGTTGAAATTACCAGCTACATAAGATACTCTAGCCAAGGATATTGAAGAAACAAAGACACAAAAGGCAAACATGATGAAGCTCATCATAGAACAGAGTGTACAATTGAAGCAAATGGAGACAAAGATGGAAAATATGATTAAATAAAATGGAAAAGGCACCAAAATGGTTGTTGTCCCTTTGGAAGCACTCCCTATCACAACCATTCCTACAACTACATCTTCTACAACAAGCACAGGGCCTGTTGCAGTTGGCAAATGCAGTGCACAACATGTCTCTGGAGACTAAAGAGATCAAAATATTGCATGCTCAAGTAACAAGATCACAATACAAAGACTCATACTTTTAAAACGAGATAGAGGTATGGAAGAAGTTAGCTCAGTCCTCTATTTGGAAACACACTCGCCGAGGTTAACCGAGGTTAAAGAAATTATGTGGAACAATATCGTTGAAAAGAGAGATGAAATCTGGCCATGTATCCATATTATATTTGAGCACAAGGAATTGATGGAGAAATCCAACCAAACCATTTCCATTATCAATGCTGAATCGGGAGAAATGGGTGCCACAACAAACAACATCATAAAGTTTCTCAATTCCAAAAATAGATGAGTTGGATGATTTGGAAGTAGATGATATAATAGAAATAGGATTGGAAGTAAAGAAGCTTCTAACAAAGAAGAACTTCGTTTTCGAGCTTACAAAGAAATGTCACACTTTGGAGGTAACATTCAACATGTTTTCCACTAGAATAGAAGCTTTAAACAAGAAATGTCTCCCTTCTTTAATTATGATTAATGATAAATTGATGACCATGGAAGATTACATGAAGAAGCTTCAAGACATTGCAAAGGATATAGCCAAGTCTTCCCACATCAAAGGTACTATGGCAAGGAGAGAATGTTATCAAGCTATCAGCAACATCAGTTTTATCCAAAATGGGATAAAACACATTTTTATAGTGAAACCCACTTTTGCTCTCTCAGGTACATGAGATCTAACTCAAGGTAACAAAGATTGTCATTCCACATGAAGAGTAGTGGGATAAGTTGTGTGAATTCTAGGATTAAAAATACGAGCTCAACACCCAAATAGTGGCCAGTTTTCTCCACCAAAGCAGTGCAAGATGTCTAGATTGCCCTTCGCTAGATTCACATCTTTTGGTCACATTATTTCATTTATGTTAGTTTCAGTTAATAATAGAATTCCATGTGAGTGAGGTATTAATTTTAATAATTTTTGTAAATAATTTTTAAATACTTCATTCATTCGAAGTATTGAGGTTGGTTCCTCAACATTGTAACATTTTCTATCAAGCAATGTACTTTTTCCAAGTTGTTGGAGCACTATTAATAAACGACTCTTCACAATATACTTGTGTTATGAAACATTGGCTTCAAAAGAGCTTCTTGCAGCATCTGTCCATTGTATTTCTGGTCCTTTCTTCAGCATGGAAGTGATGTGCTTTACTAACTCTGCAAAGTTTGGAATGAACCTACTTACAAAGTTAATCTTACATAGGAAGGATTGAATTTACCTTTTTGACCTTGGGATGGACAATTTCTGAATTTCTTGAACTCTTGTTGGATCAATATTCACACCTTCAACAGAAACAATATTTCCCAAAAGCTTGCCTTCTTCTAGAGTAAATTGTGACTTCTTCGGGTTCACTGAAATTCCAAACTGTCTGCACTTAAGGAAGACCTTCTTCAGATGCTACAAATGGTATTTGTGATTGCCAGAGATGACTCTTATGTCATCAAGATAAATAAGGAAAAAATTTTCCTTCTCTCTCAAAAAGGCTATGTCCATGGCCCTTTGAAAACTAGCCCCAACATTCATCAATCCGAAAGGCATATTGGAGTACATGAAAGTGCCCCAAGGAGTAGTGAAGTTGGTCCTTTCCTAATCTTCTAGATGTAAAACAACCTGATTGTAACCTAAAAATCCGTCTAAGAAATACATTACTCCGGCCCCTGAAACTCTTTGCAGCAAGTGTTCCATCTTAGGCAGGGGTTAGTTATCATTTTTAGAGCACTTGTTCAGATTTCTGAAGTCAACACAAAGCCTGATCTCTCCATTTTTCTTTCTTACTACCACAAGGTTAGCTATCCACTTTGAATACCTTAAAGGAACTATGATTTTGGCATCCAACAACTTCTTGATCTCTTTCTCAATCAAAGGCAAGAAGAGAGGGCTGATAGGTCTTAATTTTTACTTAAAAGGGGTGGTGTTCTTCTCCACTCGAATCTTATGCTGAATGATCTTTGTGTCATAATCTTTATGATCAAAGTATTCCCAGGAAAGAATATCAACGAATTTCTTTATTAGGGTGCAATCCTCATAATTCTAGGTAGAACACAAATGAGTGGATAGATTGATGAATTTCGGACTGGGTGGGATCCCTATATTATGTTTACAAACAACAGACTCATTTTCTGTCTTGGCAAGCTTATAAGGCACATTGTTATGATTGAACAACTTCTCTAGGGGCACCAATCCTTTTGGAAGATGATGACTAGGTAATTGGACAATGCCTCCTCGGTCGATCTCATCCTTTAGCTTGGACTGGCTGCATTTTTCCATGGTTTCATTTTCTTGGTCGATGTGCGTTTCAGAAAATTTCTCAACGACTTGTAAAAACCTATTAGTTTCCTCACCGTTTTAAAAAACTCTCCAGTATTTGACATTGTCAATTAGAGACTGTCTATATCTTACCTAAACTTCATACGCCAAATTAGGAGGCAAAGGAGAAATAAACGTGCTAGCAGACGTAGCAAGGGAGTCGGCAAGCTCGCTCTTCATTCTCGGAATATAAGAAATGTTGAAATCATTAAAACAGCTCTTAAGCCTCCATACCTCATCTATGTATGCTTTCAGTCTTGGATGCTTTGCTTGGAATACTTTATTGACTTGCTGAATGATGAGGTTTGCATCTCCAAACACTTTCATGCCTTTGATACCCATTTCTTTAGCAGCGCTTAAGCCCATAACCAAAGCTTCATACTCTGCTATGTTATTTGTGACCTCAAATGTTAATTTGAAAGATAAATGAATGTATTCTTGTGTGAGGAACACAAGGACTACACCTTCCCATGCAGCTTCGTTAGAGCAAGCCCCATCAAAGAACATGTCCCAAATCTGTGGGCCTTCTTCCTCAACGATATGGCAAACTGGTTTTATAAGCTGTGTGGAGACCAACTGGGATTATTCAATATGAAGAATACATAATCCAAAATCAGTGTCAACAACATAGATGGGATGATTAGTGGGATTCTTCTCATCACTGATGATATAAGACAACTGAGCTTCTGTGTGTAATCTCTTTCTCTCACCTCCAAAGACTGGGACAGTAGCATAGGATAGATCATTTTGTAATGATCCACCTAATCTCTTGATCCAACCTCTGGAAAGTACCATGCCAAACTTGGGGGGTACATCTGCTACCACAATATCCATCATCATGCTATTCATGGGAAACTAAGACAAAGTGTTGGCTAGGTCCTTGATTAATCCTAGGCATTTCACTTTTCTAGAGTCAAAAGAAAATAGGTCATGATAAGGTTTGGTGATATCAAGACCCAACTCATCCACGACAGCCTTGGGCATTAGATTATGGCTGGCTCCAGTGTCCAAAAGGCAGTTGTGAAGGATTTTTATATGAATAGTTAGAGAGACATAGAATGATGGGGAGCTATCTTCACAATTTTCAATCATTGGTTTGAGAATAACAATTGGCTTGTCATCTTGTAGATTTACATATTCCCTGGAGGCTTGGATGGCTTTAGGCTTAAGGGCCTCGAGGATGGATATTTTCAAGGACTCATTCTTAGCTTCTGAATTTCTGATTGAAAACTGAAAGGAGAAGGAGACTCGTCAAGGACTCTTACCTCATGAGATGGAGCTTTGAGGATGATGGGATCAACTGCTGGTTGCTTTTGCTTATTAGCTTGTTGTACTGCAGGGACAACAACTCTTTGAATAGGAGGTTCCTTCGCATTATTCATATTTGACCTCTTATTATATCTTTGTTGATCTTCAATTTATAGAATAGCTTCACCATCCCATTCTTGGCTAATCTGGTCATTGAACAATGACTTTTCATAAGCAGATGAGGTCAAAAAGGAAGCATTTCCTTTGTCTTCTAGACAATGGATCTCATCATCTTCTTCAAACTGCTCTTCTTCCATGACTGCATTTTGAAAAGGGGCCTTCACTGTTTTGTCTTCATTGGCATCTTTACTTCTTTGCAAAATTTGTAACTACTAATTAGTCATTCTAGATGGATTTCAATTTGGATTTCTAGGAGAAAAGGTTTTAGGAACTCTCCCTTTCCCGGGGTGCTACTCAACCTTTAATTTGGAGATTTAAGAGGATAATGACTCTATCATTTTGGTCATTTTATCTCTCTTAGGATCAGAGGATGATGAAGGCTCTCCGATCTATCTTCTTCTATCAACATTTCTGTTGAGCTTCTCTGCAGCCATGAAGTTTGATTCCACTTCCAAGGATGCATCCTGCATGTTAGCTAAAGTAGCGCATTGCCTCTGCTTCAATAGTAGGCAGAAGTCAGAAGCGAAAGCACTGGCATAAGTGAGTTTAGTAGAGGTAGTAGTGGGTTTTACTTCAGCTGGTATCTTGCTATACATACGGCTAAACCTCTTATTAAAATCATACAACAAGTCACCATTTTCTCTCTTTAAGTTGCCAAGCTCAGTGTAGTAGTAGAGGAGATCCTTCTTTTCCCCCCAATTCTTTAGAAATGCATCATCTATAGCCTTAATATTTTCTATAGATCTTGGGATTAGTTCTCTGAACCATTTTCTAGCCTCTCCATCTAGGCTTTCGACAAATACTCTCATCCATACATCATCTTCACTAATGTCCAGGTTATCGGCATAGTTATAGAATGACTCAAGATGTTCTTCAATAATAACACCTTCATTCCAAGTGAACTTAGGCCTACATTTATAATATTCTCGAAGAGGCATGGCATCTAAAGGAGTGGGCAATATTAGACGCCCATACCTAGTAGCTATGATTTTTTCCATTTTGGTACGTGCTTGTAGACCTGCCATGGCTATGGTGGCTAAAAGAGTAGTGGCAGTCTGAATCATGGAGGGTTGAGGAGTGACTGATAAGACTAAAGGAGTACGATGGGTAGGAGGTGAGGTTTCCATTGGGCTTACACCAAAAGGAGAACCTAAAGAATAAGTAGCCTTATTGATCTCTAAGAGTTTTTCTTCACTGCTAGTATTAGATGCTATACTCTCAACATTTATTTGTTCTATTACAAGACTTTCTTGGAGAGATATAGGAGCTTTTTTAGTTTACCTGAACATGATGGTCCTTTCTAAAATACCTTTCTCTCTTTGATGATATTTTTAGGTTCAAGTACTCGGTCAACTTGTTATTTCAGAAGATTTCTTAGAGTATGCCTCACAAACTGAGCCAGAACTATGAAGTAGAGTTGCCAAGATGTTTAGCCTCTAGTAGAGTTGATAGATAGATTATCACAACCAAAAAAGTGCTCAGAATTTGTATATCATCAAATATGGATCTATGTCATTACCCACAGAAGAGGAGCTTTAGTTTCCTCTCCCTCGCAACAACAACAATTATGTTCTCTCTCCACGAAACTCTCCTAGGTTGCAGCTCAGAGATGCCTGGTAACATATAATCTTTAATATTGTTCTGAGAACTATTGGAATGGATGATGGTTTGGATCAATTCAGATAACCATTTCAGCTCTATTTTCACTCAAGACATGCATGAACACCATGAATAATACAAGGCTTTGGACTACTAATGCTCAATAGTTTATAGATTTAATGGATAGATGGAGAATACTGACTGTACCACCAGATTGCATACATAAACACATATGAATGGCCAGCTACAAGAAGTAAATGAAACTTTAAAGTCTAATTTATCAATGTAGAGATAAGATGACAATTATCTCACATTAGATAGAGGAGAAAACATAAATAACCTATTCAAGTGCAAACATAGAACAACAAAGAAAATGGACATTGAACATATAATACAAAAAGAAGCTTATATTGCTAGAATGAAGATGAGAATCTTGAAGGAACAAAGTAGCAAAAATCTCCAGAAGTTGAACCCCTACTACATTTAGTTCTCACCCTTTTATAGGCCTTTTACCATGTTCCTGAGCTCTCAAAGGCTCAAAGCCTTAATCTGTTCTCTCTATCCCTTAATTGTTTGATTCACTAAATAGGCAACCATGCCTTGGAGGTTTTCTCCTTCTGATAGAGGAATAACCACCTTCAGGTAGTTTGATGCACTGTCTAGGAGCTCTCTCATGCTAGGCATGCTCCATGATCACTTGTTGGTTTTGGATAAGGTGCGTTGTTGATGCCTTATGACAGATTATGTTTCCAGCTGTGTTGCACTGTAGATGCGCATCAAATTTATGTTTCGGGCTAGCTGCGATGTCTGCTCCATGATCTCTGTTGTTGTGGTTGTGTTGGGCAGGCTCTGTTGTGTTGTACCCTTTCAAATGTTAGCAATGCATGATTTCTATAAATACAGAACAATATTGTCGTATTGTTTCTATTTTAAACATAAAACAAAGCAATATAGAGAAATCCCACCCCTCTCTGTCCTTTTCAAACTTCAAAAGTCCTCAAAATTGGGATATATATATCGATTGATTCCACCTTTGGGGTGATATCACATCTCCACCGTTGATCTGGGAGTTCTAGATCCAAGAGTGATGATCCATTTCGAGCGGCTCTTTTGTACTGGAGTTAACAGCCCTATGAGGGTGGTTTTCTCTCTCCTCATCCTCGACATGTGGCGTATTGTATGGCATGGGGCGGGGCTTGGCCTAAACCACTTATCGCCTTTGGCTTTCCCGAAATCCTATGAGTTTTCTGATTTTCCTTTTATATTGAAAATATCTAAAATACATTAAAATGGCTTTCCGTAGATCTCAAATTTTATATACTTCACTTCTAGGACCCTTTCAGGTCAGGTCTTCATCGCTATCGGGACTACCCTATGTTCCTTTGTATTTTGTTATATAAAAAAATACATTGAAAATTTATTAAAATCGTCCTACCGGCAGACCTGAAAGGTTATCAAATATAGTATATATAACCCTCGAGTCCATTTATCGCATCACCCATATACTTGTCATAGGCCTCACCCCTTGGTGCTATTCCATTGCGATATAGCGATGCAATCCGATCACAATCGCTTATCGCTCATGCCCAGGGCCGTTTCTTAAATTGTCGATACCTCGCTGATGCGACCTGCCGATCCGATCATCGGAGATCACTGATCAGCGGTGTCCTACGCCCCTTCTTTAAGTTATCCTCTCTGCAACGCCAATTGTGATTAGCCACTTAGATTTGGGTCGTTGATCGGTCAGATCTAACAACTGCTATTCTTTCAATGTTTAAACTTGCGATTTTGGTTTTTTCATGGTTTTTCAAGTGTTTTTTACCTCCCGATAGTGTATTTCGACCCTTCCAAGGGCTCTCCTCTTGCACTGATTTTGACCTTTGGATGATTTTGAGCAAATGGTGAGTATTTCAAGAGCATTTTTAGATCCCTCGGGATGATTTTAAGCAAATTTGGAAACTTTAAGAGCATATATGGATCCAATTTTGGGCCTTTTGCCAGCGAGGCTAATAGGTCACAAAAAAGATAAATGAGACTTGAATATAAAGTGGGTTTTTAATTCTAATTTAAGAGATGGAATCAGAGTTTGGATGGGGAAGATATCGCTCATTTAAAAATCAGTTGTGTTGCAGAATTTTTTTCTCACGAAAACTCCTGAGTTTTGTAGGTTTTGAGGGGAATTTCGAGAAACTATTTTCATATCTGATATCATATTGAAAAATTATGAAAAAAAAAAAATATCGGTCGAGTCAGATTCCACATGAGGGAGATATCGTTGATTTAAAATCAGCTCATTTTTTAGAATTTTTTGTGATGAGGGGAAAGTTGCAATGCGAATCTGAAATTCCTGAGTGCCTAGATGGGAATTTCTATCGCATTGAAAGATGCAAAATGGTCGTTCAAATTCCAAAAATAGGTTATAAGAAGGATTCTAAGCAATATTGATCTAGTTGTGTCAATTTAAAATTTTTGCCAAAGTAAGTGATTTTTTTGTCAAAACCACCTTCATCGCTTCTAGCAAGAAATTTTTTGTAGGGAAATATAATGGACCTAATATTGAAAAAGTCATAGAAAGACAAAATTCATTATGGCCAAAACGTTGGAAATCTTTATGGAATCTTTCGGAAGACAAGGCTGCCATATGGTGGGGCTCACTTGAGAGTAAGAAGTTGTTAAGCATTCGTCATGAAGAATTAAAAAAATTCCTTTTACACAAATGGTCTCATGCTAGAAAACAAGATAATGAGAAGCATGTGCGGTTATTTTCTACAGGTATCTCCTTATTACAGGATCGATGACCATCAAAAAAATGTGGTGAGTCTCTTCACATCTCTCAAGATACAGTAGTCACTCCTCTTCAGGTGAGGTATTCAGAAGAAGTTCAATAGCTAGCTTTAGCAAAGGGATTTAACAATTGATTGGAATAGTTTCCTCTAAACCATACACTGGTTGGAATGGAGTGAATCCAGTGGTCGTCTTAGTAGAAGTTATGTAAGCCAAAAGAACAGAGAATAACATTAAATTCCAATTGTTTAGGTGCTTCCCAATAGTACGTTGAAGCATAACAATCAAAACTTTATTGATTGCTTCAACATGAAAATAGGCTGATGGATAATAAGAAGTTGATATATCATGTCGAAGGCCGAACTGAGCAGTCAACTCTGTCGTCATGTGATGATGAAAATGTGATCCATGGTATGTCACGATAGCTTTAGGGACACCAAAACGTGCTATGATGTGGTTAAAAAGGAATTGTGTAGCAGTAATATCGTCAACATTGTATGTAGGCATCGCCTCGACCCATTTAGTAAAATAGTCGACGACGGCAATGATATAACCATGCCCCCCAGGTGAGTGAGGGTTACATGTCATGAAATCAATGCCCCATCTGGAAAATGGGGCAACAGTAATTATTGGGTGTAGGGGTGTAGGTGGGGTGCACTACTTGCGGTTGAAAATCTAGCATTCATGCCATTTCTGGATACCTAGAATGAAGTCTTTGAAGATAGAAGGTTAGAAATAACCTATGTGGAGGATTTTGTAAGGAGTGGCATATCCAGACATATGACCACCACACGCACGAGAGTTCTAATAATTTAAGACCCGCTAAGCCTCTTTAAGGGTGAGACATCTACGAAGAACAGAGTCCACACCAACTCGATACAATGTATCACCAAGGATCGAATAGGGTTGGGGCTGATGTCGAATGCGACGTCGGTCAGATTGGGACAACGCAAATCAGAAAGTCTAGGTTTGGAGATAAACAATAATGTCACCATACCATGGGTCAAGAGTGCTAGTTAGAAACAAAGTTTCATCCTGTATATGCCCATTAAAATCAGTTGGAGTGCTTGCAGATGGAAGAGCACATATCAACTAAGAAAAGACTAGTGATTTGTCTGATTTGGCAGCAGTAAATTCCAAATCAAACTCCTGTAGGATAGTGATCCATTTGGAATATTCCCCCCCAAATAACTGAAGAGTTAGTATATATGTCATGGGGTTACAATAAGAAATCACAGTGCTTTTCCGTAACAAAATATAATGTCGAAATCCTTGGACGACATGCACTGTCACCAAGGTAAGATTCTCGACATGAGCATATCAAGACTCAGTATCCAGAAGATTCTAGATCAAATAATAAACCACATGCTCGTCATCGTCATTGTCATCCTGAACTAACACCATACAAATAGTGGTATCAGTTGCAGCCAAATACAAGAAGTAATCACAATGATATTTGGGGGGATGTAGTAAACGAGCACTAATAAACACATTCTATAAAGCATCGAAGGATTCCTGGGAAACTTAATCCCAAATAAAAGGAATCCCCTTCTTAAGTAAGTGAGTAAAACCCTTGGCAAGTTCAATGTAATTAAGGACAAATCAATGGAGAAAATTATATTTTCCCTGTACGCTCTACAATTGTATTAATAATGTGGGGGGGGGGGGGGGGGGGGCTAAATTGATTATGGCCTCATCTTTCATTGGATCAATCCTCATACCTTTGGAAGACACCACAAAACCTAAGAGTGAGCCAAACTCGACGCAAAACACACACTTGTGTGGATTGAGATGGATATTGTAAGGCTAACATCATAAAAAGATAGCTCTTAAGTGATCAAAATGGTCATGACATTTATCCG
Source organism: Pinus taeda (assembly GCA_000404065.3). Classification (NCBI taxonomy): domain Eukaryota; kingdom Viridiplantae; phylum Streptophyta; class Pinopsida; order Pinales; family Pinaceae; genus Pinus; species Pinus taeda. The sequence continues at coordinate 15,236 of APFE031348665.1, forward strand.
AATGAGCTAGTAAGTTGTCCAGGTATGGATAAACAATGTGTCGAATGTCATGAAATCCATAAGACATTTCTCGTTGGAAGGTAGCACCAACATTCTTCAAACCGAAAGGAATATTTGTGTAAGCGAAAGTACCCAAGGGATAGATAAAGCTAATTTTATGCTGATCGGTAGCTAGAATATTAGTCTAGTTATAGCCAAAAAAATCATCCATCAACGAAACAATCTTAGTCCCAGTGCATTCATCAATGATTTGGTCGTTAAAGGGAGTAGGATAATTATCCTTAGGACATGCGAGGTTGATATTGCAGTAATCAACACAAACACGTATCACGCCTTGCTTTTTGGCAACAAGGACGATATTGGATACCCAACTCATCAATGAAATAGGATAAATGAAACCCACTTTCAAAAGTTTCTATACTTCTGATTCGATAGCAGCAACCTTTCGAGGGTGCACAAGGCAAAGCCATTGTCGAATAGCCTTAGCACCAGGATTAGTCATAATCTCATGCACCACAATGGTTGGATCGATATAGGGCATTTCCTCATATGACCAAGAGAAAATGTCTTAGAATTCTTTAGAAAGATGAGTATAAATCCTGATCTCATCTATAGAACAGGAAACCCCAATATTAATGTTCTCGACAATTTCTACTTTAACGAAAATGTCAAGAGGCATTGTAGCAGTGATGTTTCCCATATTACCATCCAACAAGACTTCATGCACTAGGGGAGGTGTCTAATGTGGAGGTGTAGGAGAATGAGAATCAGAGGCTTCAAGACAGGAAGGAATTTCATCGAGCCTAGGAAGAAAAGAAGAATGATGATGTAAATTGTTCCATGGAATTTCATCCAAAGACATGAGCTCAACGATACTCTCATCGGTAGGGAATGTCTCGTTCAAAGGATTCAGAGAATCCTAAGAACCCATCCAGGGAGATGGCACATAAGTGTCCAGGTTCATACTGAATACAATATGACTTTCTGATGTGGTCATCGAAGCTAAGACAATTTCTTGATAATTTATCTCCAATGGACTTAAAGGCATAGGATCGCCAAATGAATTAATTTGATCTTTAGTAGGGATAATCCAAGTATCCATAGAGTTCGATATCATATTTACCGAATGAAAATTCAGAGGTGGGAAAGAAAAGGTGCCCATTAAAGCAGATTCTTTGAAGAGATGTGCCCCCACACTCTCATAAGGAATCTCAGTATTTACCATGTAAGGAACATTGTAGTTCGATGAACCAGAAGAAAATAAGGATGGTTGATAAACCGTGACAATTTTTCCTTCATGACGAAAACAAAGTATGCGAAACCAAGAAGAATGTTGTAGTTGAGATTGGCATCTACAAATTGTACTTCTAATTCAACAGTATTTCCTTCTAATGTAATTAACAAGTTCATGAGAATTCCATATGGACATGAACCTCCACCATCAAAGGCTTTTAAGGTATTAGGAGACTGGTTAAGACAGGGAGAGCCAATGGCTTTCCAACACGAAACTAAGATGATGTGGGTTGAGGTGCCTTCATCAATAACCGTTCGATAAACCATATTTCCTTTGATAAGGAACTGTATTAGAAATGAAATCTAGTGATGAAGAAGAGGGACATGATTCTCTACATCAAAAGTAATCAGAATCAAATCAGAAGGATCGATAACACCTATAAAAGAAAACAATGACATCCGTTGCATTGGACAGGATTGGAGAACTGCGAAGGGAGACATCGGCGAAGGTGCTTGAACTAAATCCTCAATAATATTGTAATGTTGCATAGTGTTATGCTCTTAACCTGCAAATGATACCCAAATACAGAATATGCGAAGAAAAGAGACCGAGAACACAAAATATGTGAAGAAAAGATACCCAGAACACAGAATGGCAATGATTTTATTATTCAGAGAGTAATGTTCACTTTCCTCTTCGAGGGGGCAACCTCCAATAGAGCAGAGCTCGATTACAAAAATAAGACACGATGCTCCTCGCACGGAGTTTCTATCCTTTATATATGACTCCTACGTGTAATACCACGGGCCAATACCGCGTATTACTAACACCATCTATCTAATACTACAGCCCATTTGCAACTAACTGTGGTTCCTTTATTAATTGTGGATTAACCACTTACAATTATTAATATGGGCTTTATTGACTCTTGACTATGACGTGGTCCCATTACATAGATAATGGGGTTAGGGTGGGACCCTAACATGCCCACCCCCTTAAGACTAGCCTTGTCCTCAATGCTGAAGCTGCGGAAACTGCTGCAGAATAGTGGCTCCCTCCCAAGTTGCATCTTCTGGAGAGGTGTCTTTCCATTTGACTAGGACTTCCTTAATCATGCGGCCGCGCAGTTGCTTGACTCGTGTGTCGAGGACCTGTTCTAGTTGAAGCCAGATGGATCCTTCTTCGTCCAATTCCAGTAGACTAGTCTGAATTCTGCAATTGTTCCCAATCACTTTCTTGAGACATGAGACATGAAAAACTGGATGGATTTTTGCAGTAGGTGGCAAAGCCAACTTGTAGGCCACTTCTCCAATGCGTTGAAGTACTTGATATGGTCCGTATAATTTGGGAGAGAGTTTCTGACATCCCTTGTCTTTGAGTGATGTTTGCTTATATGGTTGGAGCCGTAAAAAAACATGATCCCCTTCTTGAAATTGGCGCTCTGAGCGATGCTGGTCTACCTGTTGCTTCATGCGGTGCTGAGCTTGATGAAGATTCTCTCGAAGATGGGTGAGCATAGTTGCGTGGTGTTGTAGGAGTTTATCCACTACTTGGACTTTTGAGTAGCCCTTGAGATATGAAGTAGGTGAAGGCGGGAGTTGACCATATACTTCTTCATAGGGAGTCATTTTGGTGGTGGCATGATAGTTGGTGTTATACCACCATTCTGCCAGAGGTAGCCACTGTACCCAAAGGTGTTGTTTTTATTAAGTAAAACACCTAAGGTAGGTTTCTAGACATTTGTTGACTACTTCAGTTTGACCATATGTTTGCGGATGGTAGGAATTACTGAGTTTTAGTTGAGTGCCTTGTATTCTGAAGAGTTCCTGCCAAAAATTGCTGGTGAAGATCGGGTCGCGGTCGGACACAATAGAAATGGGCATGCCATGCAATTTGAAGATCTGATCCATGAAAGTTTGAGCAACCAAGGTGGGTGTAAACGGGTGGGGAAGAGCGCAGAAATGAGAATACTTCGACAATCGGTCCACAACCACCATGATGACTAACTTGTTCCCTGACTTTTGAAGACCTGTAATGAAATCCATAGAAACTTCTGTCCAAATTGATGCCGGAATGGGCAATGGTTGTAATGTGCCTGGTGTGTTGACTGTTTCCCCTTTGTGGCGTTGACAGACCTCGCATTGGGTTACGAAGGTAAGGATGTCCTTTTTCATGCCTGTCCAGAAAAATGATCTTCTGATGCGAGCATACGTCTTCTGAAAGCCCGAATGTCCTGCAGTGGGAGATGAGTGCATCTCTGCCAAAATGCGACTTTTGAAGGTGGATGTTGGTGATATTACGACTCTGTCCTTGTAGCGAAGAATATCATCCTGCCACGAGTAGCCCTTCGTGGAATTTGGATCTGCCTGTAATTGAGAAATGAGTTGGGAGAGCTCGGGGTGTGAAAACCATTCTCTGCGAGCTTC
>APFE031348672.1:0-34555 GCA_000404065.3 Pinus taeda
TGCTATCTATACAAAAGATCACCTTACTGAGAAATGCCCCTCACTTCATGGATTGAAGGCAGTATATAAGGAAGCGGAAGAAGAACCAGAGCCAGCATACTTCGTTAACCAGCATCGCCAATGGAAACCTAGGCAATCTGGTATGTTTTCGGACCCAACTTCTTCTTTCTAGCCTCCGCAGTATAATGCTCAGCAATATAGTATGTGGCAAAATCAATCTCCACCCCCATTTCCGAACTGGTCATCACAGCTGTTTCCTTCTCCAAATCCATGGATGAATCAAACAGGCCAATTCGGCTGGCCAAATTTTCCCTACGCCCCACCATATTGGCAGAATAACTCATATCCTCCACAATGGATCCCCCTACTTCACAAGGTTCACCCTGGCAAACAAACTGGCCAAAATCGACATATCAGCCAACAGGAACTATTCCACTCCCTCAACTGACTCTGCCAGCTTTACAACAAAACCCCCAGTCTAATCTGAGACCGCAACTCCCAGCCCAACCCAATCCCAATCCCAATAATAGATTGGTCCAATCCCTCCAAATCATAGAAACATCAGAAATTAAACCTGACCTAAGGGAGTGCAATGATCTTCAGTTAAGATCTGGACGTATAATAGAAACAGAGGGAGACAAAACAGTTCATATTGAAGATCAGTTACCAATGGAACAACCGTTACAACAAGAGGCTGTAAATAAGGAACAGACCCATCATCAAGCAAGTACAACCTCTCCTCCCTTCCCGGAACGATTAGTCATACCACGACTGGTGCAATATCCAGACTTTGACATTCTGGGAGAGTTACAAAACCTGTACATAAGAATTCCATTCCTCCAAGCCATTCAAGACATCCCTATATACGCAAAAACCATAAAAAAAATTGTGCATAAAAAAATCAAGGAGGAATACAACCACTAACCCAAGAGTCCAAGTAGTCGGTACTTTATCTAACCTGTTATCAGGAAAAGAGACACCCATTAAATATGAAGATCCCGGAAATCCAATTGTAATTGTTCAAATCTATGGTCAGACCCTGACTAATGCTTTAGTTGATCTAGGAGATGCAATCAATATTTTGACAACCTCTACCTGCCAAAAGCTCGGCATTACATCAGTAGAACCTACTTCTACTTTGCTAGAATTGGCAGACTGATCTATAGTTCGACCGGAAGGTACTCTATACGATGTCATGGTTTCTCTAGATTCTTGGGAATATCCAACCGATTTCCTGATAATTAATCCAAAAACCCGACTGGATGGACATCCGCTAATTCTAGGAAGACCTTAGCTTGCTACTGCCGATGCTTACATTGGTTGTCAGCAGGGAAACATGACCATAACTAAAGGACCAGACATTAAAAATCTAATTCTATATCCTCCAGCACAGCCAAGCCTTCCAATGATCAAAACTAACCAGCATCCTGTGTCATACCTTACTAACAATATCAGATCCCCATTGACTGTACAGAAGTCTTTAGATTTTAAAGACCAAACAGTGGATGATGCCATCAATAATTTCATTAGTCAAACTGAATCTAGATCTCACACGCAGTGTTTCATGATAGAAGCAACATTTGATAGTGAGCTACAAGAAGATCCTTTGAAAGATGCACATGACCAAACAATACCTGTGACTGTTGTTGCCAACAGTAAAGTAGTGGAAATTGAACCAGGTAAGACTCTAAACATCAATGCCAACCTCACACCGGACCAAGAAACAAAGCTCATCCATCTGTTACGAAAGTATCAAGGAGCATTTGTGTGGGATTACCCTGATATGAAAGGATTGATCCTCAATTATGCACCCACCACATCTATATAGAAAAAGATGCAAGACCTGTTCGTCAACTGCAAAGAAGACTCAACCCCCATCTAAAAGAGGTTGTAAAAGCCGAAATTGAGAAGATTTTAGATGTTAATTTTATCTATCCTATTTCCGATAGTAAATGGGTCTCTCCCCTAGTGGTGGTACCCAAGAAAAATGGAAAATGGAGGATTTGTGTGGATTACAGGGAGTTAAATAAAGCCACACAGAAAGATCACTTCCTCTCCCAATGCATAGACCAAGTATTGACACTTTAGCAGGAAAGAAATTCTTTTCTTTCCTGGATGGCTTCAGTGGATACAACCAAATCCAAATTGCCCCTGAAGACCAGGAAAAAACTACCTTTACTTGTCCTTGGGGAATGTTTGCCTATCGAGTTCTACCCTTCGGCCTATGTAATGCTCCTGCTACATTCCAAAGGGTTGTCCTTAGCATCTTTGCAGATTTAATAAATGATGGACTTGAGGTGTACATGGATGAATTTACACCATATGGAGATGATTTTTATCCAGCTTTAGATACTCTAGAAAAAGTCCTACAACGTTGCATCGCTACCAGGCTTTGTCTAAACCACAAAAAATGTTATATGATGATGACAGAAGGGCTCATTCTAGGGCACTATGTTTCAGCAGTTGGCATCCAGGTAGACCCGACCAAAATACAAATTCTTTTGCTTATCCCTACCCCCACTACTCAAACAGAGGTACGTAGTTTTCTTGGATTTTCTAGGTATTACAGACGATTTATAGAACATTACTCACATATTGTTGCACCTCTATATGCTCTAACTGGCAATGTTGATTTTTTGTGGACAGAAAAATGCGACTATGCTTTCAAGGAATTAAAGAAGATTATATCAACAACCCCATTCCTTCGAGGACCAAACTGGAATTTACCATTCCAAATATCATCTGATGCCTTGGATACAGAAATTGGTGCAGTCCTGGGGCAAGAAGAGGATAAAAAACCATATGCTATCTACTATATCAGCAAAAATTTATCCTCTGCCGAATTGAATTATACTATCACTGAAAAAGAATTCCTAGCTGTAATACATGCTGTCAATAAGTTTAGACATTATATCACAAGCTATCCCGTTATGTTATATACAGATCATTCTGCTATCAAATATTTGGTAAATAAACTAGTTACGAATGCTAGAATAACCAGATGGTTGATCTTATTGCAGGAGTTCGATATCATAATCAAGGATCGACCTGGCAAGGAGAACCCTGTAACCGATTTTCTCTCACGAATACCAAAATCAATTGAAACAGAAGCAGTGGAAGATCAATTTCCTGATGAGCACCTGTTTGCTGTTGCTATTCGAACAACCTGGTATGCTGATGTCACCAATTACCTTGCAGTAGGTAAGCTACCAAAACACTTAACCCCTCAAGAACGTAAGCAGATTGTTAAGAAGAGCACTCGATTTTCGTGGATTGGGGGCTATTTGTTCCACACAGGGGCAGACATTCAAATTAGGAGATGTATTCGAGAAGATGAAATTTTCGACATTTTAAAAGCCTGTCATGACGGACCATGCCGGGGACACTTTGCTGAAAAGAGAACAACACATAAAGTATTGCAGACAGGATACTATTGGCCTACAATTTTCAAATATGCGAAAAAATTTTCCCAAGCCTATGACAGCTGCCAGCGAGCAGGACGACCTAGCCAAGCCGACGAAATGCCTCTGAGACCACAATTAGTCATTGAGCCATTTGAAAGATGGGATCTTGATTTCGTTGGGCCCATTAATCCATCCTCAAATCAGAGGACATACATTCTGGTGGCGACGGACTATGTTACTAAATGGGTTGAGGCCGAATCATTGCCTAGGGCTACAGAAGATTCTGTAATACAATTCTTGTTCCATTTGTTTGTACGTTATGGACTTTCGAGAGAACTAATTACAGATGGTGGACCGCAATTTGTTGGAAATAAATTAGCTGCAACACTTAACAATTATCATGTCTAGCATAAAATTACTACCCCATATCACCCGCAGGCAAATGGGCAAGTAGAAAGTAGCAATAAGGTAATATAATCAATTTTAACAAAAACCATTGCATCGCATAGGCGTGATTGGGCCGCCCGATTACTTGAGGCACTGTGGGCTTATAAAACCACATGGAGAAGTACCACAGGCTATTCACCCTATCAATTAGTGTTTGGAAAACAACCTATCTTCCCCATAGAATTCGAAATCCAAATGCTACTAACTGCACAGGAAGTCGGCCTAGATCTGAGTGAGGCACAAATCAATCGATTACAACAGATTAATGAATTGGACGAAATCAGGCTCTCTGCATTACAAAATACAGCACTGATTCAACAGCAGCGAACTAAATAGCATGATGCACTTATCAAGAACAAAGTCTTTCACGAAGGAGACTGGGCTCTGTTATATGACTCTCAGTTTCAGGACTTCCCGGGGAAACTTCAGAATCGATGGTTAGGATCATACAAAATCTAGAAAGTACATGATAATGGGACCCTTACTCTGATCACAATTGACGGTTCTAGATATGCATTCAAGGTAAATGGCCACCGAGTTCGTCTCTATCGAAAGCCACTCACTCGAGAATCCTTCTGTTAGCAGCTACGTCAAAACACTGACATGGAAATTTGAGGAGAGGAAGCGAAATCTTCCTCACCTATAATTTAGTAAGGAATTCATTTTTTCACAACTTGTACATAACATCTTGTATATATGCTTTCTTGATTTTTCTTTTTGGCATTCTAAGCGTTCTTGCTGTTTCTTTTTAAAAGGAACAACACTTGCGTGTTTTTGCTATTCCTTTTCAAAAGGAACAACACTTGTGTGTTTTTGCTGTTCCTTTTCAAAAGGAACTGCACTGGTGTATTTTTGCTGTTCCTTTTCAAAAGGAACATCACTGGTGTGTTTTTGTTGTTCCTTTTTAAAAGGAATAGCGCTGGTGTGTTTTTGTTGTTCCTTTTCAAAAGGAATAGCGCTGGTGTGTTTTTGCTGTTCCTTTTCAAAAGGAACAGCACGTGTGAGTTTTTGTTGTTCCTTTTCAAAGGAACACGTGTGAGTTTTTGCTGTTCCTTTTCAAAAGGAACAACACGTGTGAGTTTTTGTTGTTCCTTTTCAAAAGGAACAACATGTGTGAGTTTTTGCTGTTCCTTTTCAAAAGGAACAGCACTTGTGAGTTTTTGTTGTTCCTTTTCAAAAGGAATAGCACTTGTGTGATTTTGCTGTTCCTTTTCAAAAGGAACAGCACTTGTGTGATTTTGCTATTCCTTTTCAAAAGGAACAGCACTTGTGTGTTTTTGCTGTTCCTTTTCAAAAGGAACAACACTTGAGTGTGTCTGTTGTTCCTTTTCAAAAGGAACAACATTTGAGTGTTTCTGTTGTTCCTTTCCAAAAAAGGAACAGCACTAGAGTGTTTCTGCTGTTCCTTTTTCAAAAGGAACAACATTCACGATTTTCTGTTGTTCCTTTCAAAGAAACGGCATCCCACGAATTTGTCTGCATGGATTCTTCTCTGAGCAACACCATCAGCATGTTTTTTCTCTTATTGAGGATGCTTTGCGCCCATGTTCTCCCCAGTCTTTTAGATACAACTATGGACTTATGCGATGAGCATAAATCATGATATACTGAAGTCAGCAGATCATAAATCGCAATCTCTATAAAGCCTAGTATTGATAAGAGGACAAGAGGAGGGATACTAACTTTTCATCTTCGTTGTCATTGTCTTATTACCGACGCTTCGGTTGGTGATCTTTATCATGATGATTTCCCTAAAAAAATTTATTATTATTATTACTTAGGAGTAAGAGCAGAGGATTTATATCTGTCTGTTGGGATGATAAGACTTCTTCCACCATTCCCCGCTCTTAAGGAGTGCGGAACCACACTTATGTGTAAATAAATAAAAAAAAGGTGCTCTGCAAAAAGAAAAAGAAAATATGAATTTGTCAAATGCAGGATAGGGGGTCTCATCGAGAGCTAGCCTACCATGATCATAAGGATGGAAGCGAAGTGGCATTCCCATTACGGCCACCACACCAGGGATATGGTCCAAAGGTATACTAAATAAACAAACCTTGGAACAGGGGGTCTCATCACGAGCCGGCCTGTCCACGTTTCGTGCCTACCTTGTGAATGGCATTATGACTATCTGGTTACCAAGCCAGCATAATGGCCTACATTTTGACAAAGCACTCTTCAGAATACAAACAAAGGATCATGGTTCCGGAGTGCGAAATAAACAACTATGCCAAGGTTATGAACACCTGTTGGCAGCAGAGCTCTGTTAATGGCATTGAAGTCGTAACGGTTACACCAACAGGTATGATATCAATACTTTTTTGTCTCTTATATCCTTTGAATAGATCATATTTCATGACCCAATGTATATATCGCATGAATATTCATTACCACCAATCATGGCAACGAAACTGACAATGACCACTGGAGATTTTGTACGCTTGATAGACGTCCCATCCCCCGGCCTCTCATTATATCACGCAAACTCTTATATAAAACGTGATCTACCTTTTTGCCTTGATTTCGGTATTTCGTTGTTTTTCTAAAACATGGCATAATTTCATATGCTGTTTCTTTATGACTTAAATTCTGAATGGCTATTGCTCCTCTATTTGACGCTGGGGACAGCCTATCAGATCGTGGGGAGGAGGTAACCTCATTACTCCATGGATTACGTGTCTACACACCATTCGGGCAAGATAATGTACGAAGGTATGGCATGGTTTAACGGTATGATAATTCTATTTTATGGAAATTGCCGTCCACGATCCTTTTTTGTTGCTTGCTCTGTGTTGTTTTCCAAAATTTGGCGATGATCACCCTCTCTGCGTCTCAAACAGCACAGGCAATTGCTGTTCCATTAAAAATTCTAAGTGGAATCATGGAGGGAAAGATGGTCCGAAGCGAACCTCAGGAGTTGACAGTCTCCGTTGCTGCCCGCGAGATCCTGGAAAACGCAGGGTGGCTGAATTATTTCAGTCGCCTACAAGAATCAAATGAAGCAGTGGCATTGGAATTCCTGCAAAATTTGCAGGACAACTACTCCATAGTAAAATAAAAATGGATAGCGGTCACGAATGATATCATCGCAGAAGTCTCGGGACTACCAGCTTCCAGACCCGTATGGACGCTGATGAAAGAAAGATTACAAAAGGTTATGGAGATTTTCTAGGATGAAGGCCAAAGCTTGACAGTCAAAGGGAAAGGAGTTATGCTGGCAATGTTAGGGGAACCCTGGACCGAGTTAGCAAAGATAGTGCAGAGCTACATCACTTCCAAAGGGAGGAAAGACGTGGTAAGACCACGCCATCTGAAACTTTTAGTTGTTTTGAAAGGAAAATGTTCTGTAAATCTCCCTGCACTTTTAAATTCATTATTACATGATGCGGCCCGAAGCCTGAAAAAGGCACAGGACATAGAAGCAGTCGTTAGCCACCATCAACTAATTCGATTGATAGTGAGCCACAGTCTCACCCAACAACAGAGCAGCTGGGAGGAACTTATCACAATAGTCAAGGGGGGATTGGCTGCACCACCCCCAAAACCTAAAGATTCCTCCAGCACGCCGGAACGATCAGAGAAACGCAGGGAATTGGTAGCAGAAAGACATGCTTCTCCAAAACGAAAACAATCCTCTAATACACCAGAACGACCAGAGGAACCCAGAGAATTGGTAGCAGAGAAACACGTTGCTGGTACATCCGAACAACTTGAGAGACCAAGGAAATCAGCCCGGCTGGCCCAGATACGAGGAAGGCTGGAAAAGATCCAGGGAACCACTACCCAGCCAATCGAGATTGCGGACGAACCTCCAGAACCAGAAGGAGGACCCTCTGAAGAAAATGCTGAGCAATCAGGGGCCGAGGCTGAGCAACTTGGAGGAGGAATTGAGGAAGGGGACGAGCACTCTGGGACAGAAACAGAAGCTGAACACTCCAAGGCAGCCACCGAGCAGGTCAATCAAGAAGAGGAAATAGTACAGCCAGAGGGTAGCCCGCTAGAGGACCCTGTGGGTGAGGAGGAATTAGCAGCAGTCCTGGCCAATATGGGGGAATATGGCCAGCCCTCCAGCACAGCAGGCATCCCTGACAGACCCGCAGAGGAAGACATACCTGAGAAAGCGCATGCAGAAAAGGCAGGAGAAGAAAACCTTCCCGTTGATGATGATGAAATGGGAGACACCAATCAGGAACAATCTATCCCTAAGACACCGGAAGAAATTCCAGATGGAGAAGGAGCAGATTTAAGGGCCAATCATAAACCCTTTTCCGAGGCAATGGAAATTAAGAAATTAAGGAGGAAACAACAGAGGTTGCTGGGCACTATAGCCAAGCTCCGAAAGCAAATTCGAATTCTAAAAGCCAACTTGAGGATACAAAGGACCACAATGAAAAGAAAGAGGGCCACTGCAGTAAAATCTCGGAGGATAAGAAGACGACAGACCTATAGCCGTTCTGTTGGTCTAAACCCCATTAGGAGACCTACTGCCGAAGAACACACTGTTGTTCCAAATGACATTGAAGAACAGATTGTTGTTCCAAATGACATTGAAGAACAGACTGTTGTTCCAAATATCGTTGAAGGACAGACTGTTGTTCCATCTGACCTTGAAGAACGGATGGACATTCCAATTGAGGTAGAGGAACAGCAAGAGGCTCCGAAGACAGGGGGACCACAACAACCCTTTATTCGTGTTAAGAAAGAAAAAGAGAGCAAGGAGACCCAAACAGAAGCACCACCCTCAGGGGTAATTCAGGTTCTAAACTCTAAGCAGCGTAATAAAAAGGTCCAAGTCAAATTCCCAGCCTCTACGGCTTTATGGAAAAAGGATCCAAAAACAAGGACCTTGCACAAAATGATGAAGCAAGCTCAGCAAGAAGCTGAGCAGCTAAGAGAACAAATAGTCCCCCGGGAGAAATACGAAGAGCTACAACAACAACTTCGGGATATTAGCCAGTCCGAGAGCCAGGCCTTTGAAGGATGGCAAAAGGAGCAAGAAAAGGTTGCTAAGGTAACTCGTCGATTAGATAGTGTTATTAAGCAGATGGACACTGTGTGTTCCTTGTATAATGACGTTTTGACCTATAGGGCCCCTGCTAAAAATTATGCTTTATTTTTGCTTGAACGATATTTGCGATTGAAAATAAAAGTCGTTAGGGCAGGTGCACCTATCCACATCAATACTGTTAATGATTTTATAGATTGTTGCAAGCATTAAGGAATTAAGGTTCAAAGATTATTGTGCGAGTTTTACTTGCACAACCTCATGCTAGACCAGGAAACTGATTTAAATCCTGGCCCTTTTGTTGGCGATATACAATTCCAAGCCTTCATCTCATTTGGGGTTAATCAGCTGAAATGGCTCAGAGCTTATAACATCTTTCAGAGACAGGAGAATAGCCTAGACTTATGGGTGCGAGCCGAGCCTAGAGACCCAGTGACGCTATGGAGAGAGCATAGGAGCCTTATGAGGATCCCGGGTGTCATCGAGATATTAGGACCCATGCACGAAGACTTGATCCGACATAGTCTGGAATATTTTCTAACTATTAAAGACCTTGCCATCGATGCTACAAAATTCTGATACCGGACCTCTAGCCCAAACATCTAGCTCAGGGAACCATTCAAATACGAGAAGTTTGAGCTGGATGCCAGCCGATTGAACCTTTATGGGGAACGTATTCTGCAAGCAGGGCCATCCTGGTTGGGGTATCGATTTCGTAGTCCAATTATTTGGCACCCTGCACCGGGATATCAGGCCTTGTATGAAATGCCTGCAGATCAAATAAATCAGTTCTTTGATAACCTAGTTGCTCATCACGGTTGTCGACCTCCTCACAAGATCCCCTCTCCAGCCTATTCTCTCACCGCCTTACATGTCAACTATAATTTTTTCATGAGGGCATGAAACAGGGTAAGCAGGGGGGTGTGTGGAGCACTTGAAAGGTATGCTTTTGACAAATAATTTAGTGGCTTTTCAGTAATATTTGTAACCTTTTCTGCATTGTGAATTCAAAAGAGATAAAGGATTTTAATAAAATGTGCAAGAATTAACATGGAAAGCTCAATCACTAATAATTGTTGTTTTTCTATACAGGGAGAAGTGGAAGCAAGGAGTTGTCGTCCAAAAGCGAAAAATAGAGGAAGAATAACTGTTGTCCCTCCAGAAGGGAACTGGATGCGAACAAGATCGAGTAAATCAGAGCTGAATAACCCAGGAAAGGAAGGAGGGATACCGAGTTGGCGAATGCGAGAAAGAAAAGTAAAGGATTAACCGATTGGCGAAGATCCTGAGGGATCGCTGTTTTACTTATCTTTGTTATCTAGATACCTCCGCCGTTACTCTTATATAAAGGAACAACGCCGTTGAGCAAGAGGACTACTGCTTTTGTAATTTTTGTTTTCAGACAAAACTTTGATCATCGAGTCTCACTGAGACCTGGTTTATTATGCATTTGTTGATACATTAATATAAAAGACTTGGCGTTTATTTCATCTCTGTGTCTGGAGTAACCTAAGGCAGTGTACCATTGCCAGCTAAGGGCTCGGCTCCGAAGGACACTTGCTTTTGTATCATTATACTGTGATTTATGTGTGGTTTGCTTATCTTTATTACTCAGTAATCTGATACATCTTTCATATGCTATGCTATGCTCCGTTATGATCAATACATTAACGATTTTTCCGTGTAATGACTCTGCACTGTATAATTGAATCTCTTCAGAGTTGAATTGCATCTTTAACCAGCTATTTCTGTTACAGAGCATCGGTATGAATGTTACTGTCATTGGATCCATGTGAAATAACAATTGTTGGAACTTGAAAGTAATGTTACTCTGTTTAGAAACATAGTTATATTATCCTTCATTCTCAGATTACTATATTAATGCGAAGCGTGTATATATGGTTGATTATTGATGTTCCATAATTCATCAATGAGTGTTGTTCCATAAAGTATATTCCATCCAGTTTGCTTGAGGAGAAAATAATGTTATATCAGAGTGTGAATCATTGGTTTTGACTCGCAAGATTTAGTTCTTTTGATTGTTGTTGCATTTACTACTATTCCATTTCCTTTTTGCTATTCCATTTTACCTTCTGCCATTCTATTTACTTGCCTTTGTTTTTTTGGTGTGAGAGAAGGTCTAAGGCTGTAGTGAGCCTCAACAGACGCTGCCTAGCTCCTAGACCTATGGTCCATGCTCTAATTTCCTTTCTATCAGTTTCTAGAGGGATGGGTTATCGCTTCCGTACCCTTGACTGATCAACTGTCTTGTGTGATTCTATCTTTTGGGATAATTTAGTTACAGTTTAGCATCTGTTTACTTTTGTATTTTTCGAACGCTATACTACTAAGCATTACTCAGACAAATAGCCTCGGATTGAGTTACTCTTTGCAATAACAAAACGTTCCCAGATTGATTTATTAATGTAGGATAATTAGAGGTGTGAGAGACCCTAGTTATAGCTCTACAGGAAGATTTCAATATATTTTCTTCTTCATACAGATCTCCTTAAATAGGTTTCTCTCAGTACTTTTGAGTAAATTGGTACATCTTTAAAAGCTTGGAAAAGAAAGATCTTGACCCACACATTCTTGAGCTCACCCAAGAAATCAAATTATGGTTGAGGGATAAGTTTTTCTTGAATTAACTTTTCAATCTAAATTGGCTCTCAAAATTTAGGGCTTACATGCTTATTTCTTAAAGGTTTGAGAGACAACTCCTACTTGGGTTCTTCATTTCGAGCTTCCTCATTAAGATCTTCAATATGCATGGGAGGATGTCCTTTATTTAGTGTCTTCCCTTATCTATGATGGATACCATGGAAATCCATGGAAGATAAAGATTATATTGGGAAGGTTTCAATCCCAACAACTTGTGTTCGTTGAGTTAGCCTACCATTATTAGGGTTAGTGATGGGTTGTGCAATAAATTGCAGTTGCAGAGGGGTAGATGTATATGCTTGAATTATAGGGTAAGGAAGGAGTTGCATGGGTAGCTTCTTAGGGCCTCCATATATATGATTTATCCATCCCTACTACTAAAGCTATTTAGGGGGAGGAGGTGTCATCCAAGGTTTGGCAGGTAAGCACCACTGCTGAGAGGGACACTACATGGAAGGGTTAGTTCAATAAGAATTGAAACTTTGAGATGGATCATGGATCATACCTTGGATCTTTGTGACCATGATCAATTTTTTGCAAAAAAACATTTTTTTCTAACTCTTCCACTTCTTGATAGATAGCCTTCATTATGGGTAAAGATGGGAAGCTAGTCAATACAATGTCATTTTCTACATATGGCACAAAGTTCAATTTCATCTAATGGGCACTCCTTTAGTGGATGATTTCTCCTGTATTTTGGGTAAAATATCACTAATGCTAACTCTACTTCCTCCTTTTTCCTTTTCTTCAAGGTGTAGTTGGGATCCCAATGTGATTTGTATATTAGTTTTTAATTTTTCTAGTATGTTGCCAATTTATTATCTAGTGACGCCACTAGCAGTTCTATCTATCCTAGCTAGCCTTTCCCGATGTCCTCTACTACTCTTGTAAGTTCCTCACGATTATTGCTAGCAGAGTTCCAAAATGTGATCATATTCTTATTGTGATATATCTCATCCATGCATAATTTTGAGTAGTTATATATATAGTCATATTTAATCCCACGTAGAAATAAGAGATGACATGTCACTGAAGGCATGTTTTCTTATCTTGATTTTGTCAAATTGTATCAGAATCTCTCAACATAGTCCTCAAGGCTTTTGACTTTGTGTTGTTTCATATGGAAGACTTCTTCCCTTCACTCCTTGTCCTTGCAATACTCTTGGTATTTTTCTTAAAAATTATTTTTCATCTATGACATGTCTCATCATCAAGCCTATAAACCAACAAAGTGGTGCCTTTAAGGGTAACAGGAAAGAGTTTCAACTTTTGTGTGCTAGTGACATATCCATAAATTCTAGAAAGCATGGAGAACACAAAAAGAAAAATTTCAGTATTTTCCTTTGAGAGACCATGAAAATTTGACAAGGTTAAGTATGGGATATTATTCATCTTCGTTTGCTCCAATTCTTTTATGGGGAATATGAAAGAAGAGGGTTGCTCATTCTTAACTCCATAGTCCATTTCTTCCAAAGACCTATCTTGCTCATTCAAGGGTGGCTTGGGAATTTCTAGAAAAATCAGTTATGTATGGGACGGCTTGTTAGACAAATCTCCTAGGAACAAAGATTCTATAGGTGCAAAGGATGAAGGTAACATGAATTCAAACTATAGTTTGATGGATATAGGTTTTTGCTTCGCTAGAGAATTTTTTGTAGGAGTCAAATAATGTGGTTAATTGTGCCCTCCTTTGTTATGTCCTACAGTATTAGTTTGAGGGAGATTTTTTACAAATATACAAAGTCGATCTCTACTCTTAGGCACCTAAAAAGTCATTTTATTTAACAAAAATATTTCTAATAAAGAACTAAAATTAGAAAAGAAATAAATCAAACCTATCTTGAAAATGAAAATCCTATAACATAACAACTAAAATTACACAATTACTAAAGGACCAATCACAAATTAGATATTGTATTATTGATAGTTCCCTGACAACGGAATACAAAATGATGGTGGCTTTTAATTACCTTTATAATTTCTTAGAGAGACAACCAAAAGATTGTTCATTTAATTGTCAAACTAGGGTCCGTGGGGAATTTTCTAATTGTCATGCACTTTGTATGCTAGTACAACTGTGTACATGTTCTGAAGTTATAGTAACTAAATTATTATCACAATTTAAGATATAAGATTGCTTTTACAAGTCACCAATTAAGCTAAATCACACCACACTTGCAGGAATAGATAGGACATTGTCTGATCTATGTTGCATGAAAGTAAATCACATTTGCAGGGAAAGTAAATCACGTTTGTAGGAAAAGTAAATCACACCAACTTCTAGAGGTGACTCGCTCAAGTGTTAAGAATGACCTTGATTGTTGTAACTAATACACAGTTGAATTTTCAATGAAAATGCATTCACTTACAAAACATTAACTCACACTCCCTTGTAAATAAATCGAAGCCTTTAACTAAATGCATAAAATAACCAATCCTCACTTGTTCAGGAATACTAGAACTATTAAAATCCTAAGAATATAGTGTTAAAGTTACACCAGAGTTGCAACAACAATCCTCTCTTAAACGATGTTGTAATTCCTTCACAAGATTGGTTAGTGGATGAATAAGCATATTGAAATTAACACTAGAGTTGTAGCAATGTACCTATAATTCAAAGTTGAAACAATTACAAATCTACCGAAGTTCTGGCAATTAAAAATTCGAACTTGCTACAACTAACAATTTGGAATTTCAGCAATAGAAAAATAGAGTATTCAAAAATGAAATAGAGACATTGAAAATTTTGACATGTAGCAACTAACAAGTTGTAATTGTGGTAATAGGAAAACAGAGTATGAAAAAATGAAATAGAAACAAAAAGTATAACTATGACTATGCTATGAGTATAGACAATACTTGACTAAGCAGGGGGGCCTACCTCATTAAACAAGGTGTTGATTAGAAAATTAGAAAAATATGAACACTCAACATAACATTACTTGAACAAGGGAAATTTTATTGCAAAAAGAAAATCTTCAATGCAAATTAACATGTTCAAGATTAGAAAGTCTCTCCTCTCTTGTCTACCTCCCTAGATTAAGGAGAACATGGGGTTTTTATAAAACATATCTTCTATCTAAGAATAAAACAAATAGGTGTATGGACAGCCATAAAAATCATGTTGTTCATATTTCCTTCAAAGAATGGAAAAATTAGGTAGCGATTGACTTTATTTAGTTATGTGACAGGTGTTGGCTGAGTTGGCTCCTTTCCATGTTCATCCACTTGTCCCTATTGTTTTCTTGCATCAAAATATGTCTCCTAATTCATTTGATTCGCACAAGAATTATAGCTAGATAATTGCTTTTCTCATTAGCACAAGGGATGTGGATTTGAAACATTGTCACGAGAGTTACAACAAAAGGAAAAACAAGGAGTTGAATCCATGACACCATGAGAACAGGTATCATGAGTTGCAATAATGATGTCGTGGATACCACAATTTGTAACACTGATAGATATAACACCAAAGTCATAGCAATGGAAAATATAGCACTAGTGTTGTAGCAACAATGAGAACCTACAACAATGGTGAGGAGAAGCAGTAATGGTGAAGAGTAGTAGAAACAATTGGTAGCAATGGTGGAGAGTTGTAGTGACCAAATCCTATCCAAGTAGGAGGAGTTGCCGATTCCATAGGGAGTTGCAACACCTTTGGGGATTTGTAGCTATTGTCTAGAGCCTGTGTTGAGTGTTATTCATGTAATCCTTAAATCTTGTATGCCACTATCAATATAGAAAGGTAACAATTTGCCACAAAATGTATATTATAAGAACTAAAATGGAACATAGAAGGATATTCTCACCTTGACCAAAAATGTATCAATATACATGAAAAGGTGGTAAGGAAGGGATAAAAAAATGGGAAAATGATGGGAAAAAAATGTATTATACAAGTGCTAAAGATATGCCAATTCAAGCACCCATCACCCAGTATAAGCAACAACATGACCAACAAAAGGTTCCACATACCTTTTAGGTTGGTGACAAGGTGTGGTTACATTTACAAAAGGGGTGCCGCACAGGCCCCCATATGAATCTTATACCACTCTAATATGGGTCTCACATGACCACAAAGCCTGTGGGTGAAAATTCTTTTGAATTACATATTCCCCCTTTCCTTTGCTTGCCCCTAGTATTTAATGTGAAGTTGCTTCGACCATATTTTCCACCTATATTGGACACCTTGGAGTCAGCTAAGAAATTGCCCCCACATAACTTAATCTTAGCTACATTAAATAGGTTACACTGGATCATATCATGGAATCTAAGACAAAGAAAACTCACTTGCAACACATGGAACTCTACAGGGTTGTCAAAGGAGGGAAACTTCTTCACTAAGCAAGTAGTTCACCATGATCCAAATTCATTAGAAGTTTCCTCATGTGATGAGATAAATTGACACAATGGAGATGATTTATTCTTAGGGGGAGGATTAATCAAGGTGGATATCGATGGCCATCCACCTCTTCCATTATCTCAATGGTTACCTATATTCTTAGTATTTTTTTTTATGATTTTTGGGTCCCAAACTTTTGGGACTATTTTCAGGCCCTAAAAAAATGTTTTTTTATCAATTTATCTACTATATCATTCCTTAACCTTGGTCAAAAGTTTTAGTTCTCAAAAATTTGTTTCCAACAAGTTATCGTGTGACCCAAACTGATATTGTATGTAAAAGTTGTGCCCCAGGGAAGTTGATATACCAACTAACCACCTTAAGGCCCTTAAACCTTTTGTCATTTCATATTTTATGTTTAGGGTTTTGGACCTCTAGGTTTCTTTCGTTATGTAAAAAATCCACTAGTCCAACCTCTTTTAATAGCTTTTTCAAATATGCATAGTTGTCATCCCTCTCTGTTTTGATATAGATACCACCATTCTAGCCAATTTGTGTTCTATAATATTATGTTATTTCATTTATTAACATAATTTGGGTTTTCACCATATGACAATGCTTTTTGTTATATTTCTCTATGTGTGTTTGATTTCCTTTCCTGCCTTTCATTTCATTCCTTATAAAACCTAGTTCAGTGGTTTCCTTAAGGTGTTCAACTTATGCGGATATACCTTGTTAATCAAATAACATGACATTTTCACCATAATTTTTTATATATTCACGTGAGTGGTTTTCTTAGTGTATCCAACCTATGTGGATATATCTTGTTAATCAAACAACTTGGAAATTCAAGTTTGTGACAAATAGTAAAATTATGCTAAATTTCCTTAGGAAATACTCAAACCTATGACGAACGTCAAAGAAGCAATGGCATAATGAAGTATGTAGAAAGCATACCAACCATACAATTAAGGCATTGGCAACTCTCAACACTTATAATTGGGAAACATACAAGATTTGAAAGAGGATGTTGTTACATTGTTTGGGAAAAAAGGAAAAAGAAGAAATTTGTTGGGAACATAATGATCTATAGCAAAGCACAAAAGGAATAGATTTGTGCATTCTACTAACGTAATGGTTGATTGGTTGTGGTGAGAATAACATTGCAGCTTGGCTCTCCTCCAGGCTCTATTTAAAAAAAAAAAACTCATAATAATCCTTAATAAAAATGCCCATTCGTAAGATAAATATGCCTATGCACATTTTATAATTATTTATACATCATGAATACCTATATATACAAAAATTACCATCCCACATTGCTTGAGATAATTAGTCCATGAACATCTATGCTTCATTATATCATGATATTTATGCCAGCATTGAAAACCATAAAGGAATGGTGTCTCCTAGTAATAATATGATTTATTAACTATGGTGTGAATAGTCATGGATGATAGTCCAAAATGGAAAAATGTAAAAAATAATACATAGCATAGTGGCCAAATTGCTAAATGCCTCAAAATAACAAAATATTAAATATAAAGTTTCTTACTCAATGCCTATATTAAAATGAAGGCTAAATCTACTCATAAATTATATCTTTTGCTTGAAGCCTATGTAGAAATGTCTAATCCTCACTAGTTTTTAAATCTTCTCCGTCATTGGCATCAATGCCCTATAATTACAATGTAATTGATCTAGGTGGATATTGGTGGCCACGCACCTATTCCTCTTGGACCCTCACCATTGTTTCTTTCATTTTTTCAGTTTCCTTAATTGTAGCACAGTGTACTATTTTTGGTAGTTTTTCGGGTCCCAAACTTCCGGAGCCTTTTTAAGGCCCTAAACGACAATTTTTTTGGCCATTGTATTCCTTGAAGTGATCTTTTCAATGAGGTATCATATGCATCAAACTTAGATAATATGACCAAGTTACGACCTTGGGAAATTATCTCCCCAATTAACCCCAGCCAGGCCCATAAACTCTTGGTGTTACATCTCCTCGGGTTAGGGTTTTGGTTGCTTAGGGTTTTCTCTTTTTGTTCAATAATAAAAAGGCCCTTGAGCCTCATTATAACTCAGTTCAGAGGCATGTATCCACCACATCTCTTCTCAGAGATAAGCTACCACTGCCCGAGCTAGTCTTATTTCCATTATACTTGTAAGAATATTTCAGTATTTGATATTAATGAAATGAAGTGTTATTTCTAATGCATCTCCGTATTTATGGTTATATCCGTAAATTTTTGTGTTCTTGTTTAAATTTGGATCAATAATTTCACATAATGCTACATTAACTAATCATCCATGCATATATGGTCGTCCTCCTCATTATAAACTTGGAAAACATGCTCAGGATTTACATGCCAGCATGTTTCTAGACCTTATAAATACTTGGGTGCCTTCCTTATGTGAGGATAAAGACTACTATGCAAATAAACTATTTTTTCTGATCTCTTAGAGATAAGCCAATTCCTCTTAATGAAGCAGATAACATCGAATGTGAACTAGTTCCTTTTTGCAACCAACAAAGTAATAACTTGAAATAGCAAATGCATAGAAAGCACATGGATGGCTAGATAATTATCCTTATACATTATCCACCATCCATTTGGATTTCTGTGCAACATACACTTGAAATCTTCCTTTGCAACATGATTAGAAAAGGCGGGGCTAGTGAGAAATTCAAAATCAAAGAAGATATTGTTGAAGTATGGTTACTTATTTAGAGGTATACACAATTTCTATGGCTACATGCCATCACGTCAAGTTCATCTATTCATGTGACTCTCCTTACCTTCTCCACATACCACTTCAAATTAAGTGCATAGGTAGCCATATGAAGAGATTTTCTAATCATACCCTACCCCTTCCTTTTCAACACGTGCTCTATAAATAACTTCAAAATGGGTCCCTTTAATGGATGGTAGTTTTCCAAGGTTGGAAGAATTTAAATCCACATACTTGATCATACCCATTTTTGGAGATGTGAAAGAGATAATGTGTCTCAGTTCAACCCACTAATTCTCAAAAACATTTGTCTTAATTCCTTATCATTATATATTATGGATTCCCCATGCAGGCTACTCATGACGAATAAAAGTGTAATTTTAGGCCTATTGCACTTATATAAAAAATTCAAGAAGAATAGAGTGGATGTCACTATACAATGCCTATACTTTCCACCCTTTGACACTTGTGGCAATGAATTTAGTGTTGCTTTTTCATTTCCATCCCATAGTTAAAACCCACAAAACCAACCTGGAGAGGAAGTATTATAAATTTTTTATGCATACTCAAGTGGAAATAATGAAAAATTAAGTCATTTCATATAAAACCACATTACCATATAATGCAACCACCTAAATTTACATGCTCTTGTCTGCGTAATGATGTGTGCTTAGAATTCCGTTAATTTAACTCAACAAACTTCAAGTGTAAGTATGCTTTTGGACCCAATGGTAATATACATCTTAGCAACATGCAATTGTGGATCTATTTTATTTATCCATTCCCACTAACATAAATTTTACAATGTTATACCCAAATTACATATAAATAGATATTAAACATAAATCCATTTAAACACATAAGCTTCATGATATATTAGCAATTGAATCCACTCTGGAAATAATTTACCATGTGCATTATAAGTATTAAATGTAAATATGTAAATTCATGCTTGATTACTCACTGCATTCTATTTTTTTCTATAAGTCATAACAAGAAATGATTGACAAGATATATACCATACAACAAGATTAATCGAAATGACTAATATAATACTTAGCATTAATCGAAATGACTAATATAATACTTAGCATTAGTATTCTCTAAATTTCACCACAAATCTATTATAAATGAGTGGTTTTTCCACCTAAATTTATACACTCTATTGGAGATGCCACCCCCAAGATAGGGTTATGATACCACAAGGCTGAATTCATATTATTTAGATCTCAAATTTCAATATACAAACAAATACATATGCCCATACAAAGAAAATATTATTGTAATTTCTTACCTACACAAGAATCAATATTCAACCATTCACACTCTTCCATATCATCCCTACATAACACTAGGAAAGGATTTTCCTTCTTCATAATGCATTCCCTTAAGAAATCCCTTTTCTATCCAATGCTCTAGTCTAAGCAAATAATTCTATTTTACTAGTCTATAGATTTCTAGTTACTAACATTTGTTGTTATTTCCATTGGTATTGATAGAACGTATTTTTGTCATGGTCTCTATATATGTCATCATTCTCAAGTAATATGGTCAAGAAAAAGAAGGTGAAAAATCCTATATTAGAGTACAACATAGTAAAACTAATGAATAAGATCCATGCATGGCTGAAAACGTACTTTTAATACTTCCAAAGAAACTAAGGACCATTTTCCTTCTCAATGAGAACATGTATAATTATTTTTTACAACTAACTTTCAAATATGGTAACACTTCATTAAGCATAAAGTAAAATCAAATAACTTGGTATGGTTTCAAGGAACAATAAAATATATTAATTTTCCTTAGCCCCATTACTCCCCCTCTCATTAGCCTTGTAGCGTCATATGCTCTTACAACATTTTAATAGTTTTAATGTTATGTTTTTGTTTTACTTTCATATAAAGAAAAATTCACTGTGTGAATGTTTACCCATCTAGTCAATAGATAATATATCACATCATTCTTAGAAATAAAACCACATATGTTTAACCATCCATCCAATTTACCATTAAACATATAAATTAATATTTCATAATCCAAGGGTCAAAAGTGAGTTCATTATTGTCATTCATTGTATTTACTAGTTTCAAGAAATATTTTACATTCATCCTATCAATAAATAGAGAGGTGTGATGTTTCCAAATGACATTCACACCTCTCCTACATCCAAAATAATGTAGGTGATCTAAGAAATTTTCCAATGGTATTTTAGTACATTATTTAAAGCATGAACATAAGGACTCCAAGGTAGATGTGGATACCTTGTTTGAACTACAAACTAGTATAACATCTATGATAACTTGAATTAAATTTGTAGGACCAATATTTTTTATTTCATCCCCCAATACCTCAAATTGGAATGCGACATCCTTCATATTTTTGGTACATTTAATTTCTCTTAAGAAATGGGTTGCTTTTAGAGAGGCAACAATGACATACAACAAAGGCCTTTGTGAAATATTTATCCAACCATCCATGAAAATTAAGTAGCTAGAAATAAATAATGTCCTAGGACCTTCCATAAACCCTAAATTTTGTAAGAGATGTTGCCACAAAGTCTATAAGGCCCTTGAGAGGGGCACTCTACAAGGCTAACACTAGACCATGTGACAAAAATGGGGTTGTGGCCTATTGTCATCACAGCCAAAAACCCCTGCTCTTTATGGATTTTCACTTATGGGAGGAATATTGGTATGTGAGAAGGTAACCTAAGATACATATTCAAATGTTAGGATATGATGTGACTCAAATAAGAACCCAACAAGAAAGACAATAGTGGCCCAAGGTTCCAATTAGAGGTAATTCAATTTCTATATAGAGACCTAAGGAGATAAATTTATGACCTAGGGTTTTTTTAATTGGTTGAGTGTTGGAGAGACCCAAGGCCAAGATGTAAGAAAAGGGTTTTCATTAGTTTCAATGAAACAAAGGTTCATGAGTCCCTCAAACAAGCCTCTAAGTTGAAGTAACATAAAATAGGGTTTTAGCCTAGGGATACAAACTAGGGAAAAGAAATTTATGGATAATATTGAAGTGCATGTGCACCAAAAGGAGAATTTTTGTGACAAACACACTCCTCTTGATTTTTGGGCTCTCCAACCCCCTAAATGTTCCTTGCCTACAGATTCACACTAAGCCCTAGTTTATGAGATTATACCTGGAGAGGCCAAAATTAGAGAGAGAAAAGTCTATGGAGTAATAAAGTGTTTGATCACTAACCAAGTAGACACGTCCCTTGTGCCTTGGGAGAATGGCGGCTATGATTTGATAGGACGATCAATAAGTTTCTAAGGAGGTTGAAATTTTGATGCCCTATAAACCAAAAATTCAAGCACTTATTTATGCAAGGATAATGGATCTTTCATGGGAGAGTCAGTAAGGGTTAACTAATAGTACATTCATTCACATGTTATGCAATGAGTGATGTATGAAATAGATCATCTAGATATCAACTAATATATCTTCAATGAACTAGGGCACAATTAGCATAACCTAGAATCGACATTATTCCATACATTAAAAATGTAGAAAATAGATATTCAATAATTATCTTCACCTTCAAGATAACATGCAAATATTTTATTGATTTATCCAAATAATATCTCCAAATGTCAAAATACAATCATAGATTCCAAGTTCTCCACAATAAAGAAGCTTGAATTCAACTAGAGAGGTCAGAATTCCCAAGTGTGTGATGATGATAAGTTCAAATGATGCCTCCTCTATTTATATGAGGATTTTAAGTTCCTATTTTAGCCTACTAACCCCTAAAATAATAAGATAATATGATAGAACAAGCTAGGTCACAATCCAACCTAGTAGCCAATGAACAAAACTCAAACTAGCCCACACATGTGAGTCGTAAGAGAGAAAACGTTGACGTCATCCATGCATAGGCTTGCTAAGGGAAATCATTGAGGGCTTAGGGTGCCATGATGAGAGTGTAGGCCCTCTAAAGTCATCTCTTATGGTTTGACCCATAAGTCTTTGTCAATATCCCTCTATGGACCCCTATTTTTATTTTGGGGAAAAAAGTGTCTCATTGGTCTATAGGTGATCAATATGGCTATCTCTACTCCAAGGTGATGCTATCCTCCTCTAGGCATTGGATCAATTGCTAGTCCCCCATGAAGTGTTAAGTCAGCTAGGGGCATGTTGAGTCTAGGTGCATTATCCCATAAAAGTCGTAAATCTAAGACAAAGTGTTAGAATGATGTGGATCCGAGAGGTGCCCATGGCTATGTGTGATGCTCTTCCATAGATTAGAGACCCATGGCTCTCAACGCCTAACCTATGGGTGTCAATATGCTCCTCTGAAAGACTTGATCCCTAGTTAATTTTCCCAAGCCATGGTTGTGGAACCACCTGACAATTACACACAATATGTAGTTCTATGAACTACATTATCAAGTGCATTTAATCATTTTTGCATCTAACTGAACTAATATTGTAAGAAATGGGAAATTTAACACTAAAAATAAGGTTTCCCTTCCTAAATTAAGGCTTTGAACTCATAATAGTGTTGTCTCCCTAGGTAGGAGTGGCTAATAGACCACCCTATTAGCTGTTTTCATCCCCCAAGGAGAAGTGGCATGTCCTTGGTCCACCCTTGAATTGATAGGTGTCATATGAGTAATGATAAAATGGAGAGAAGACTTCACGACCAAGTGCCATGATCAAAGAGACTAGTTATGATGGGATCCTTATGTTGAGTGTATAGATATGGGGAGGGAGCAATCATGGATACATAAGATACCAAATGGACCTTTGTTTTTCCACCCTTTTTGTGCACCTTTTTATTTTTCTTGATTTGTCTTTATATTAATACTCATATATCAAAGGTTTAAATATTTGTTTGTATGATGTATAATAGTTTATCACCCCCTTAATGATGAGACATCTCATTTCCCACTAAGGTTTGGGACATACAAGTGTTCCTTCTCATGATATGAAGAGCAACATGTGCTTAGGAGCTAGGCGATGGCCATAATGAGTGAGGTAGAGCTCATGTTATGTTTTTTCCCATGCATATTTTTCATTTTGATCGTCTTTTTCCCTTGATTGTGGCCATCATATGCTTTCTTTTTCGTTCTTTTAGTTGCATCAACCTCCCAGGGCCGAGTTCCAAGACTTACCCAGGTATGAGGATGCATGGTGCTAAATCCTAGAAAACCAATAGTTAATTGAACCCAAATAAGGGAGGTGGAATATGGGGCTTGTAATTTAGTATGGAAATATCTAAGTATGGGGTACAAAGAGATGGGACTATGCGATCTCAACCAGGATGCAAGGGAGAAAATGAAAAAATAAAAGTAATATCCTTTGTTCCCACTATGGAAATTTCAACAATTTTGGAAATTGATGATTAAATAATGAAAAATGCGATAAATTTAAAATAATAAAAAACAATTATGTCTAAAAAATTAGGGGTGGTAGGAGCCCAAGGGGTTTATCTATCACCCCAAGGATAAATAGGAATAACCCTTCTCATAGGGCTTAGGAATCACTATAAACAACCAAGCAAAATCCTACACACTTCTGCAAGGTCTCTCTCTCGTTGTGAAGAGAAACAATCAAGATCTCATTATCGTTTGTGACTCTACCAGTATTCTGCACCACCTCATCAATGGATCTCTTCCATTTGACATCAAACTCCAAGATATTGTAAAATATATCACATGCTAGGAAGCTTTCACCCCAACTTATGTATTCATGTCCATAGGCACAAGAACAAGAAGTTGGACCTCCTCATGAATGATGAGGTCCATCTAGCAAAAAAAAACCTTAAAGGGGATTGGTTTCTAAGATTTACCCTAGTTCCTTAATCACTTCTCTATGTTTTTATTGATATGCAAGAGGATCAATAATGTAAGCCTAATGAATTCAAAAAAGGTTGCAAGTTATGCATTTATTTGTAGCCACATCTAGGAGGCATGCAAGTGCATTGAAAACTAAAATCCTCCCTCGCATGAGTTGAATGTTAAGGATTGTTGAAGAGTTGGATGAGGCATGTCAATATAGATGAGAGTAAGACATGATGATGATGAATTGTATGGTTTGTAGGATGGAAATAATTTCATAGTTAACGATAAATTGATGAGGAGGATTATTTTAAGGATGACGAAGGTTGAGGTTTAGGTCATTCCACTTGGTTCGCCATTTAAGTAACTTATCCTCTAAAATCATTTTAGTTTCATGCACCCTACATGGCTAGTTAGGCTTAGTCTTGCTTGGTTTCTCATTGTCTTGGATGAAGGGGTTGCTCTAGTTGTGATTGTGGAAGCATGGTGGCAATGATACTAAGGTTAAAATGACCTTTGCACTCCTTGTTTCTATCCCTCTTTACCTCTAGTTCTTTTTTATTTTGGATAATCTGAGATTTAAATTAGAAATAATTGTGCATTTGTTCCATTCTAGTGTTAGAAATAGCAACAGGGATAATCCATTTAGTTTGGATGCTCGTTAGTGTCACCCATGTGCCCTTTTTCTCTCCCTTTCAATTCACAATCTGATGTATTTTTCTTCTTGGGTTGATGTTGATATTGTGAATGTGAGTTTTTTCTACAATCCCTCTTTGGAGATAGTTGTGTCATTGTTCAATTTTAGTTTAAAGTGGAACTAAAGTGAAAGACTCTTTAGTTTGGATTCTCAACAACTTATATATTGTGTTCCTATTCTCTCCCTTGATCACATGAATATGAGTTTGGTCTGAACGACCCCCTCCTTGTAGGCAGATTTGTCTAGCTCTATCAATTTTTACTCAATTCAACCTTTGATTTATGCACATTTAGGCACTCACACCAAAAATCTAGCCTATGTTCCAGGCAGTATTGGAGATCTCGGGGGATCTACTTATGACAAGGCCTCATCCTAGTTTATTGTTGGAATTGGAAGTTATTATCTTTGTTTATAAATCCTTCATGGTGAAGAAGTGTGTTCAATCAATTGGATGGCACCCAGATTATATGGTCCTTGGTAGGGATCGCATGCAATCAAACAATTCGAATATTTGGTTGTCACTGGAATCTCAACAAGAAACATAGTTTATATTGGTGTTTTGTACCTCTCTCAAGAAATGTTCATGGGAAAAATCTTGCAAGGAATAGAAGAAGCAGTAAAATATTTGTAGCACATTATCAAGCAAGTAGTTCACAACCAAAATATAAGTTTCATCATTACTAATACAGTAACGGAAGAAATTTTAGATCTACAATAAAAAATCAACAATATCGATGATTAAATCACCTACATAAGATTTATGCTAGAGGAGCTCACCCTCAAATTCAACCAAGAAGTTCTTGAAATTGATCCTACTTGTGCATTATGTCCTAGTTGTCTAAGTCAAATAGTTATAAAGTAAGTATGTCCAGATGAAGGGCCTTTCTCCCCGTGTGTAGGGGTTAAATAAAATGTATTTTCCATGTTTAATAAGTGTCAGTTTTTATTTGGCCTTTTTGAGGGACATACAAGTTAGCAGTTTTAGAACATTGTAACATTCGTGTTCATACTCTAAGGTGTCATTTCATCTCACATTTTGGAATTTTGTTGTTCAATACAATGTTTATCAATTTGGACGAGCATGAAATACTTGTAAAGATTGTGTAGGTGTGACCCCTAGCACAGATTTTATGAAATATAAATCTAATTTCAATTTTGGTAAAAAAAATAAAACCCCTATAAGTCTATAAACTGAATTTCAATACACTAAACTATTATTTGGTGGGTATAATTCAATTGTTATGCCTCCAAATGGCATTATCAAGCTCCTAAAAGGCCAATTAAAAGAACTTTTAATAGATAAAGTGAGAGATCACTCGATGAGATTGAATGGAAACTAAAATTGAAAATATTGCATACAAAAATATGTATAGAAGATGAAACATGGCTTGGTGAGTGAAGGAGAGAATGATTGAGAGCTAAGTTAGTTAAGTGTTTTAGTATTTACCCTATGAATACTAGGATTTTCCTTCAACATAGATTTTTTAAATTCATTTTTAATTCTTACTATACTTTCTCATGCTCCAACCTAAGGGGTAGCCACAGATCCCCAAATTTCATGGTTGTCCCCAAAATGTCCCTATAATTTCTCCTAGAACCGTAATGAGTGTGGTATAAACATCCTATCATCACAAGTGGTTTCCCACAAAATTTGGAACTTTTTTTAGTTCCTAGGTCCCCAAAAATTCTAGATCAACTAGCACATGGGGTTCTAAGGTGGAAGCACATTATAGTGAAATGTAGATTTATAGTTAGTTAGAAGGGTGTAATAGTTAATATTATTATGACTATTAGTTTGATCATTTGTAAAGTTATAAACTAAGAACCTAAAGTCAATCTTCAAAATATCTAACCCAACTTCCTCTAAATTTGTAGTGGTAATTTCCTATACTAGATGTAATAACAAGGAGTTTATCCTTTTGTAACTTGAGAAATTTGTGTTTAATTTTAGATATATAATCATCTCTATGGACTCTATCAAGTTAGAACCATCTTCAATCAAGAATGGGATGAGTATTACTTTTACTTTTAAAATTATAGGGTATGAAAAGTTTTTGGATTTTCTCTATTTTATTTAATAGTCTCATGCGCGTGTAGTGTCCCTTAGGGGAAAATTACCCTTAGGGCTGAAAAGAGCACATGAAAATTTATATTCTAAACTCATATCACAATATTTATTTAATTTTTACAAATAGAGATAATATTGAATGCTCAAAGAGTATAAATAAGATAATTTACATCACCAACAACTCATACAAATAAGGCCAATACAACACTACATAATAGGTTACAAATCCAAAACTCTTCAAATCTCACACTATAGTTTAGATTCACAAATAATGTTGTTGCATCAACAAATCCTATGTACTAACATTATTGGTCTCACCTTACAACTAGCCTCAGTAATACCACCTCAAATTTTTTTGTGCTATACTAGCCTACAAGATACATCCACAGTCACAAACAATTCTTTGTTTCCTCAAGGAGAGTTCTTCAACCTCATTGTCATCTAGATAAAGGGATTCCACCCTCCATGATAGTCAGAATAGCAATCTAATGCCTCCTTACCACCACAATCAACTCCACTAGATTTTGTTCTCCTCAAAGCTGCATATCATGAGAAACTCACCTCAAGAACAACTTTCTCCTATAATATTATCTTAGAAATGGATTTGTTTTCATAGAGATAATCTACTATCAAGATAGTGCCTTATAATAAATGTGCTACCACAAAGTTTGGCCTTAGACACCCTCATTACTACAAGTTAAGCCTCAAAAATCACTTGTTGCAATAGATTTAGTCTCACAAACCCTTATTGTTATAGGTTAAGCCTTAGAAAACACTCGTTGCCATAGATTTAGCCTCATAAACCCTTGCTGGTATAGGTTAATCATAGAAAAACACTTGCGTCCATATTTTTAGCATAAAAAACTATCGTTGCTATAGTTAAACCTAAAAAAAAAACTTGTTTCCATCGATTTAGCCTTAAAAACCCTCGTTATTATAAGTTAAGCCTTAACAAACACTTGTTGCCACAAATTTAGCCTAAAAAACCCCCATTGCTATAGGTCAAGCCTCATGAGACCCTCACTTCCATAGATTTAGCTTTAGAAGTTATGCTAATGTAGTAAAGATAAAGGTGGATTGGTTAGGTTGGAATATTTCACCACCAAAACAAAACAAGGAAAAAGACATCTTAAAACCCTCTAATAGCCTTAGTCTAAAAATCAGAAACATCAACAATCCATGATAATCAAAATTAATTTCCTTCATCCTTTCTAT
Source organism: Pinus taeda (assembly GCA_000404065.3). Taxonomy (NCBI): domain Eukaryota; kingdom Viridiplantae; phylum Streptophyta; class Pinopsida; order Pinales; family Pinaceae; genus Pinus; species Pinus taeda. The sequence continues at coordinate 28,374 of APFE031348672.1, forward strand.
AGATTTCCTTTGTGTTTTTTCCCTCCTAATTTTAAATTTTGAGTGGCTCACAAGTTTCCCTCCATTTTCTACAAATTTTACTTCCATTACAATTTTTTCTCCATTTACCCAAAATTATCCAAATCTACCACAATAAAATTTAAAAATGGGTTCCACCCTTTATAAATGAATATAGTCTATGGGGTTAGATAGGTTACTTCGTCCGCCCTTGCAAGATTTAATTAGAAGAGGAAATTACATTCCCCCTTGTTGACATTGCTTGCCCTCAAGTACTTGCAATTTAAGGTGTCGCAAGAATTCTTCTCCTTATTACAACACTACTTCAAAGAAATTTTTGAGAATATCCTTTAGAGTGTGGCAAAACTCATTTGTAATGCTTAACATTTTCCTAGATGGGTTTAGATGGTCTGGCGGGGAAAAAGTTTTTCTCCTTCCTAGATGGGTTTAGCGGGTACAATTAGATCCAAATTAGCCTGGAAGACCAAGATAATACCACTTTCACTTGTCCTTGGGGTACCTTTGCATACCGGGTCCTTCCTTTTGGTTTGTGCAATGCTCCAGCCACTTTCTAGAGAGCAGTATTGAGTATATTTTCTAAACTGGTTCATGATGTAGTGGAAATATATATGGATGACTTTACTCCTTATGGTTCTAACTTTCAAGAAGCTTTATCTAACCTAGGGAAAGTTTTGGACAAGTGTATTGAAATGAACCTGTCCCTCAGTCTGGAAAAATGTGAATTTTTTATGACTGAAGGGACCATGCTAGGTCATGCAATATCTCAACAAGGATTGCAGGTGGACCCCAACAAAATTTCCATCATCTAAAGGGTCCCACCTCCTCAAAAGGTGAGAGATGTCTGAAGTATCCTAGGCTTAGTAGGATATTACAGAAGATTCATTAAAGATTTTAGTAAGTTATCTTCTCTGTTATTTGGTCTTTTGGGAAACGATGTCGAGTTCATATGGACTGAAAATTGTCAAGAAGCCCTAGATACTTTGAAAAGAAAACATGTGACTGCCCCAATTTTGAGAGGCATAAATTGGGCCCTACCTTTCCACATTCACATAGATGCCTCGAACAAAGCAATAGGAGCAACCTTAAGGAAAATTGATGAAAAGTTACCTTATGCCATATACTTTATAAGTAAAAATTTGTCAAAGGCAGAGTTAAACTACATGGTCAACGAGAAGGAACTCCTAGTTGTAGTGCATTCCTTAAATAAGTTCAAACATTACATCACAGGCTATCTAACCTTTGTACAAATTGATCATGCTACAATTAGGTATTTAATGAATAACCCAGATATAAATGCTCACATTATTATATGGTTTTTGTTACTACAACAGTTTGATTTAACCATTGTTGATAAGCCTGGTAAAGAAAATGTTGTTGCTGACTTTTTGTCTAGAGTAAATTTGCCTGCAGGTGAGGAAGGAATGGTGGATGATCAAATGCCAGATGAGCACCTATTTGCTCTCTCAGTACTCTCTCCATGGTTTGCTGATATAGCAAATTACTTGGTTTCAACACAGTTTCCACCACACCTGTCCTCGAAAGAGAAGAGAAAGATTGTGAGGAAAAGCACCCCTTTCACTTGGATTAGGGGCAATCTCTTCAAACTTGACCCAAATCAGATCTTGAGAAGATGTGTCAGGGAGGAGGAAGTTTTTGACATTCCTAACCTGTCATGACGGGCCTTGTGGAGGCTTTTGCAGCAAAATGGATTGCCTTCAAAATCTTGCAAGCAGGTTACTATTCTCCCACTCTTCATCAAGATGTGAAGAGATACACTAGCCAATGCGATAGGAGCCAAAGGATGGGGAAACCTACTCCAAAGGATGAGATTTCCATGCAACCTCAAGTGACTTTTGAGCCATTTGGGAAGTGAGGCATGGACTTTGTGGGTCCTATCAACCCTCCTTCAAAACAAAGGTAGTACATCATTGTGTGCATTGATTATCTGAAAAAATAGGCAGAGACAAAAGCAATCAAGGCAGCAACAGAGGAAAAAATAGCTAAGTTTTTAAGAGAGAACATCTTCTATAAGTTCGGGTATCTAAGAGAACTGGTTACAGATCAAGGTAGTCAGTTCACTTCCAATTTGATTGAAGACCTGCTCACACATCATAAAATCAAGCACGGGACTTCCACCCCTTACCATCCACAAGCCAATGGGAAGGTGGAAGTCACTAACAAAGCTTTGGAAGGGATTCTGACCAAGGTACTGAGCAGCATTAGGAAAGATTGGGCGAATAGACTGGTTGAGGCCACCTGGGCATACAACACAACATGGAAGACCACCACAGGGTTCACACCCTATGAAATGGTCTATAGGAAGCAGGTTTTTCTATCAATAGAATTTGAATACAATACGGTAAGGATGGCAGCTCAACTAGACCAAGACCTCAGCCATGCAGAGAGGGAAAGGCTACTCTAGCTCAATGGATTGGATGAACAAAGACTGCAATCCCTTCTCCACACAGAGGTAGTCTAGCTTCAAAGGAAAATATGGCATGATCAAAATATCAGGGAGAAGCAATTCCAAGAGGAAGTTTGGGCACTACCCTATGACTCAAGGTATAAAGACTTCAAAGGCAAGCTGAGGAAAAAGTGGCTGGGACCTTACACTGTGGAAAAATGCAATGAAAATGGTTCATTTCTGATCAGAAACATTAATGAGGAAGCCATCCCCATGCTTGTCAATGGACATCGGTTGAAAATTTACAAGAAGCCCCTCTCCAAGTAAGAGTTCATTAAAGATCTGAATAAGATAGTGTTGGTAGTGGAGTAGGTCTTAGCCTCCACTCCACCCACTTACTAAAGAAGTAGAAAGAAAAAATAATAAGGGCTCAAGTGAAAACCTCCATGAGGTGCTTGAGTCCCATCATTGGGTTGAAAACCTCTTTTGAGGCAGCCCAATGATGAAAAAAAAAAAGAATAATATCCCTGGGTGAAAACCTCCCTTGGAGGCACCCAGGGTAGGAACTTAGGGTGAAAACCTCCTGGAGGTGCCCTAGTTGTCTTTCAAAAAAAAAGAAATAGAGAAAAAAAGAAAGAGGAAATTGACTTTTAACATGCATTGCAGGTTACAGGTGGACCAAAAAAAGCAAGAGAGGATGCCACAAAGCTTATTTCACCTCCTCCATACCCTTCTAAATCATTTCTGACCTTTCTTCCACCTCACTATGTGTTTTTTCCAAACACTGTGTATCCTACAGGAGGCCCTGTGTGTTCTATAGGAGGCTCCTGTAGAAATCACAGAGAGCTCGAAATGAACTTTAAAAAAGGTTTGAGGAGCTGGGAAGTTTCATGAAGAGCCTGTAGGCCCTCCTATAACTATCCACCCTCCTGGCCATCCATCCCACACCTGCACCACCTCATTATCATGGATTTCTTCCCTTCCCGCAAAAAAAAACACAGAAACCAGTTTTTAGAAAAACAAAGAAATAAAGGGAACAACACCTCTAAATCTCACCTGCATCTTACCAAATACCTCTCCATCATCATCAGCATCTCTGGTAACATCCTCATAGCTCCCAACACAAGAATCAACTAAAAATCTTAAAGAGAGAAGTAGCTATAGGAGCTCTTGTAGGATTTCCTGTAGCAGCTAATCCCCTTAAAATCAAGCCACAATAGCAAAATAGGTGCAGCCATAGGATTGAAGAAGATGTTTGAAGCAAATCTAGCAAGAGAGTGCCTGCACAAAGCAAAAAATCCACACATTAAAGCGCAGAAAGCATATAACAGAGGAGATACATGCATGCAGCAACTAAAATACGAGCATGTAGTAGCAAAGGGACCAAAATGCGCTACAGCACGAACAATCGACTTGCAGGTAAGTGTCTAACCCTATCCTCTGTTGCATCTGTGTAATTCAAAAATATGCATAAACGAATGAGATGGTTAGGGTTTAATGATAAAGGTGGCCAGTTAATTGGCCACCCTCATCGAGTTGACCATGCTCATTCGGAGATGCCACCACACGTGTGCCTAGTCAGCTCACAAAAAATCCAAAGGACAGGTAGTGGAGGTTAGAAAAACTTTGATGACCTCAGATCCAATGATGGGAAGTGATTGTGGGAAAGATTCATGAAGAGCCATGATGACATAGTAGTGGGGACTAACGGCCGGAATCTGGCAACGTACCCTTTTTGCCAGCTCACCCCATCACTAGAAATATCTCAAGGAAAAGATAAGTACTCCTCCTTGAAACTCCTTCACCACATTTTCTTTCATTTTTTTCTCATCCACTTAGATGCAACAAGCTCCATATCGATTCCAACCACCCTTCTTCTATCAAATTCCTACAGGAGCAGTAACAGTTCTATAGGAACGGGTTCCACAGGAGCACCTATAGCCAGTTCTATAGGAGGGACAGTGAGCAATTTTTAAGGAAGAAACATGGGGTTTTTCTCAAATTCTGGCTCAAAGAGGTAGGCTCTGTATAGACCCACCTTGAATCTTAATATGTGCAAGAAATTATACAATTTTGAGGAAGAATAAGCTTGTAGAAGAGAGGAATTCCATAATAAAAAATTGCCTATTTCTTAAAAAAAGCACTGTTTTTTCTTATTTCTTGTGTCTTCAAAATTTTTTGTTTCCATCTCTACTTGGGGTGTTCCAAAAGGGTATCAGCAAAATGAAAAGGGGATTCATGAGGAAAGAACCCACAAATTCAGTTAGGATCCATGAACATCCCAAGGTGGTAGCCATTTTCACCAAAGCAAATTGGATGCCATTTATCAAAAAACTTTTAGGGTTTGATGAAGAAGTGGCTTAGGAGTTTGCCCTTGCTTTAGTACCTCGTTTAAAGACCCATGCCACTATTACTTTTAGAGGTCTCACCATGGAAATCACCCTAGAGTATATCAGTAGAGTTACCAGCCTTCCCCTTGTATTACCTTGGAGCAAAGATGAAAAGCCAATGGGACAAGTTGCTAAGAAAACTTTCTTCCAACCAGATGAACATCTTGTAGAAGACAAAAATGGCATTAGAAGAACAAGCATACCTTACCGTTGGGATGAGGTCAGTTACCAAATCATCAATTATATTTCCTGTGAAGGGAGGTATAACATAGTTTATGGCTACCATTTTAGACTTCTCCATGAGCTGAGATGTAAGATGGACACTACCACACCTCAAAAGCTCAACATCCCCTATCTTCTCTTGCAATCCCTTATAGACTTTAGCATGAAGTTAAAGGCAGGAGGTCCAGATCAGCTGGCTCGCCATGGGTTAATAAAACTCTTAGTGGAAGAAGCCCTTCACACCTTCACAATCCCCATAGCATGGAGAATCTTCAAAAATATGACGAGAGAAGATGATATAAAGGCCCTCACATATGGCCACAGTACTTCTGAAAGTGAGGAGGAGGAACATCAAGGAGAAGAAGGGGAGGAAATTGAGGAGCAAACAGAGGAAGAAGGCACTAAAATAGAGAAGGAGGAAACTAAACCAGAGGAGGAAGAACACAAAACAGACCAAGAGGAAACAAAATCAACGGAGACAGAGAAGACAAAAGGAGAGGAAGAAGGGGAAAAAAGACAAAAGTGTCTCCTGAGACCCTAGAAATGGAGGCAGTAGCTACTCTTGCTGCCCTCAGCACCCCTGTTAAACCCAAACAAAAGAGGAAGAGGCGAACATAAATGTACTTCAAGGCTTGGAAAATCACAAGTGTTGGCATTATGATACATATGTTGTACTTGATGGCAACCCACTCATCTCAGATGATAAATTATAGTGCATAGAAAATTTCGTGCACTTTCATGAAAAGAAAACTTCCTTTCATGTAGAGAAAAGTCCACGCACTTTCATGCAGAGAAACGTTCACGCACTTTCATGCAGAGAAGAGTTCCTTTCATATAGAGAAAATTTCATGCACTTTCATGTAGAGAAAAGTTCCTTTCATGTAGAGAAAAGTTCACGCACTTTCATGAAGAGAAAAGTTCCTTTCATGCAGAGAAAATTTCATGCACTTTCATGTAGAGAAAAGTTCCTTTCATATAAAGAAAAGTTCATGCACCTTCATGCAGAGAAAAGTTCCTTTCATGTAGAGAAAAGTTCACGCACTTTCATGAAGAGAAAAGTTCCTTTCATGCAAAGAAAAGTTCACGCACTTTCATGCAGAGAAAAGTTCACGCACTTTCATGCAGAGAAAATTTCACGCACTTTCATG